>CAMTDV010000215.1:0-79003 GCA_947069175.1 Scalesia atractyloides
TTTAAATTCCTTTATGTGAAGGAATTCAAAATCCTTCCTATATGTGAAGGAATTAAAGTAAATTCATTGGAATCTTCGACCGTTTCGACCCAAACGGTTTCGACGCGAACCGTTTCGAGTGTCTGTACGTTTCGACACGAATAGTTCCAACCTGTACCATTTCCTACGAGTACCATTTCGACCCGAACCGTTTCGACACGAACCGTTTCGACGCGAATAGTTTCAACCCGAACCGTTTCGACACGAACCGTTTTGACGCGAACTGATTTGACCCGAACCGTTTCGACGCGAACCGTTTGAACCGTGCCATCTCAACGCGAACCGTTTCGAATCGAACCGTTTCGAATCGAGCCGTTTCGAATCGAGCCGTCTCGAATCGAACCGTCTGAATCGAACCGTCTCGACCGAACCGTTTCGAACCGAACCTTCTCGACCCGAACCGTTTCGAACCAAACGTCTCGACCCGAACCGTTTCGCCGCGTACCGTTTGAATCGAACCGTTTCGACACGAACAGATTCTTTAAAAGATGTTACTTTAGTATAAACAATGTTGAAGACTACTGATGAAGTTATACTCGTTAAAAATTCAACTCTTTAAAAGCGATGATCTATACAAACAATGTTGAAGTTAGTATAAAGCTAGATCATTATTATTTGATCGCTTTTAAAGAGTTACGTTATTATAAACAATGTTTGTATAGATCATCGGAGCAGAAAATCGGAATTCTAGATCATTATTATTTGATCGCTTTTAAAGAGTTGAATTTCTCTTTGACAATGTAGCCATGTTGGGTTAACAAATAGTTCATCGTCAAATGAGTGTATCTGCGTGCGAACCGTTTCGACGCGAACCGTTTCGACGCGTACCGTTTCGAATTGAACTGTTTCAGCGCGAACCATTTGACCCGTACCGTTTCGAATCGAACCGTCTTGACCCGAACCGTTTCGCCCCGTACCGTTTCGTCGCAAACGGTTGCGACCTGTACCGTTTTGAATCGAACTGATTCGACACGAACCGTTTTGACCCGTACCATTTCGGCCCGAACTGTTTCGACCCGAACCGGGGGTTGTGGTTGACGGGTGATGGATTCCAATTCATTTGACAACCAAACACAACAAGGATGGAATTGAGATTCCAATTCCAATTGGAATGTTTAAATTCCAAATCCAATTCCCTCAAATTCTAATTCCTATACAAATTCCAATTTCAAAACATTCCGCGAACCAAACGTCCCCTTACTTTCCATAATCCTTATTCTTTATGTTTATATAGTTATACATTGTTTGCTAGCAGGCCGTTGTTTTACAACAAAAAGTAGCTAATTATTATACTATATATTAATTTACATCATTAGCTACAGTAACAAAAAGTTCATACTTTTAGGTTTAATTACCAAAATGCCATTATAATAGAATTTCATTTACCTTCTCTAATTTTTAATAAGTTTATCATACAGCCCCCCTGCTTTAGTAAAAACATGTTTAAGCCCTTAATCTTAATAATTGTTTTCATTTTCAACCCTTACACTTTATTACCATCACTATTTGACCCTCAACTTTAGGTTTTCCCCTTAACATTTATTGTAATTACTATTTGAGTTAATTACATAGTTAGTCCCTGTGGTTTGCACAAAATAACATACTTAGGTACTAATAGTTTAAAATCACCTTCTAGGGTAACTATTCATTTTGTAACGTTTGGAGGTATTAGCGTTAATTGTTTGTTAAACTATTAGTACCTAAGTATGTTACTTTGTGCAAACCACAGGGACTAACTATGTAATTAACTCTTACTATTTAGACCTTAAAACTTTTAGTTTTTTTTCCTTTTACTTATTTATTGTCATTTCTTTTAGTTTTTTTCTTAAGGTAAAGTTTTTCTAACTTTCATATGTAATGTCGTAAGTAGGCTATTTTATCCACATTTCGAACATATCGCAAGTATTCTTTTTTATGGTTATAACGAGTGTCGATACCATCACGGACTGAACGATAACTTTTTGTGACATTTGAATATACGTCATGACGTGGTTTTTTTTACCTTTACGTAAATTGTCCATTCGCGATTGCTTTTTTTATTTTTATTTTTATTTTTTTTATCTATGATTTGAACCCGCTACGACACGCGGGTGGTAATCCACACTACTTGTGTATTAATGGCCACCTGAATAAAAATTTAGTTTAAAGCAACCATAAAATAGCAACACTATTATATAATTTCGATGAAAAGAAAAAAGACCCCTAAACAAAAGAAGTGATCTAAGAATGTGATCGATCGCAGGTGGGTGAGTGACTATATATATGCGTTTGCTTTTGGTTAATCAATGAATAAAGCAAAAAAAGGTGAAATTGATGTTTGGTTGATTGAAATGAAAATGCAGGTATGGATCGTATTGGGAAGAAGTCAGAGAAGACGAAAGAAGCGGCACAGAAGCTGGCTCGGATGATGTCTCATCAGCTGACTGATGATAGTGACGACGATTTGTTGTCGGATTATAACCCCCCTCCTACCACCTCCCAATCCCATGGAAGAATCATCCGCCCTATTATGGTAGTATGTATGTATGTATGTATAACACAATAAATTAGGAGGTGAAAACTTGCTACAACAGACAGACAGACAGACAGACAAATGAAATGAAATCTTGATGTTTTAGGATAGGATAGGAATATATGTTGATAATACTACACTTGCATGTATGGCTTCACATTTTCATTAACTGCTATCATTTGACAATTCAAATGTTATTTTCTACTAGACACTGACAGAACACCAGTCAGCTCCACGTGCTGCGACATCTATTGGTGACCAAATTCTAACAGCAAACAGCCTTCCCTCGAATACTACTATGGAATATGTTCAACCTACTTCTGCCCGTGTTCGCCCAATGGAACAACCATCTTTCGCCCCCCGGCTGCTCGCCCAACTTCCTTGATGAAGCCTGTGATTATGGTACCCGCAACTGTTGCTTTGTCTTTAAGGCCATCCACGGAAAGAGATACTCAGACCAATAATCTAAAGAATAAAAGGTTTGTTTTTTTTTAAATTCAGTAATACTCAGATTATCATTATATGAAATCATAAATATGTATTGACTACTTCTTCTTTAAAATGAACAAAAATATACCACCCCCGAAAATACTGATACTATAATATGAACTTTTTCAATCACCATTACTATAATCATTATGAGCATTGTCACTGAAATAGATTACATTTTCCTTCATAAACATGCGCCTTCATTTGCATCTATTAAGTTCAACATGCCAATATTTCATCACATTTCTTATCTTTTTAAGCTTTATGCTTTGCACAAAACTTTTTTCATCTAAATGCACTTGTTTTCTATTTTAGTTTTATACTCTATTTCATGATTGCAGACTTATTACTTGTGCTCTATCATGTTCTTATATTATGTTGTTAAAATTATTTTTATACAGGCTGTCTCTGGATTTGGGAGCTCTCACTTTTAGGGAATCTGGTTACCAGCATTCCACTTCCAGTTCGGTATCTACTTCGGCTTCTACTTCTGCGCTGCAAGATGAGGTATTCCCCACACACCAAAAAAATGCCTGTGGGTCCCATTAACAAGGGTACATTCTAATTGCAGATTGATATGCTACAGGAAGAAAATGAGAGTTTACTCGAAAAGGTAAAAGACGCTAAACTTGATTGTTTGCCTTCAATCAATATACAATAAACTACCTATGAATTTGAAGTATCACATCCTGATCTTTTGCTGTTAGGCAAGTTGGGTGTTACCATATTGTTACACAAGCATTGCTTGGTTAACAATTTAGTATTTAATTGTGTTTACATTATCCTTTTCTTTGTTCTATCTAGCTTCGCATTGCAGAAGAAAGGTGTACAGAAGCAGAAGTGAGGGCTAGGCAGCTTGAAAAACAGGTACGATGTCACTTCTGAAAGCAAAATCTGTATGTTATCTCCGTTGTAATTCATGCCTTTTGATGTTTTGTTTCAGTTTTTATTTTTCCACAGTTTGTTTTTTCTATACGATTTAGAACTCACGATCTCTTATGAATAGGTCGCTCATCTTGGGGAAGGTGTTTCTTTAGAAGCCAAACTTTTGAACAGGCAAGAATTCGTATTTCAGTAATCTCGTTATTTTCTCTCCATTTAATTAATAACTCACTTTTTAATTTTCCACCAGAAAGGAAGCAGCCCTGCAACAAAGGGAGGTTTGTGCTACACTACTTTTAAAAATTGATTAGAATATTAGTGGTTTATAATGTATGTGAGCAATCAATCATTTTCTTGCAGGCTGCTTTGAAAGCTGCAGCTGCACAAACTGCAGCACACAACACTGCTATTAAAGGGGAAGTGATAGATGCTCTTCGGCAGGAAGCTGAGGTATTCAGAAATCTCTCTTGTACGTTTATTTTTTGATTTTGCAAGTACGGAACATGTATGGTTTTGTAAATCACACAAAGTCAACTATTGACTGGATCATAATCGATATTCTCTTCCTTGATAAGAATGCCAGGGATCAAGCGGCCTATGTCATGGAGAAACTTTATGAAACTGAGCATGAAGTTAGGTCGCTCAAAACAATGACCCAAAGAATGGTACTCACACATGAAGAGATGGTATCTACTAACCATGAGATTACCCATTCTACTTGTTTTTTTTGTTGTTGTAATTAACTATTGTATTTGTTATATTAGATATAAAACTGAAGTATGTCAAGCACGTGATTTGAAAAATCGTACTTGTAATATACCTTCTTGTTCTCTTGGGTTTCAACCAACGTTGGTCCAAGTTATATTTCATGTAATCAATTATCTCATCAGAAAAGACCCTTGAAGTTTCCAAAAATATCGAGACAATCCTGAAAATCTTATAAAATTACCGATAAAAATCCCAATTTCCTTTTCTATTTTTTTTATAATGGCCCTAAACTGCCTCTTAGTTGAAAGTTTGGGGTTATTTTGGCACAAACAAAGTTGGTTACCTAGATAGATATTAAACATAAACTGATTACCTTTGAAGTTAACTTTCTTTTATTTTGTTGTATGCTAGGAAGTTACAAGTACGATTAGTAAACAGTTCATTTAAGGAATATTTTATTCATCTTGTTACATCATGTTAATGATGCACCATTTATTTTGTTACAGGAGGAGGTCGTTCTTAAGAGATGTTGGCTTGCTCGGTATTGGAGCTTGTGTGCTCAACATGGTAAGCTTACACATATTTTTGAACATGTGATTTAGTTATTTAAGGTGATATCTGGTGGTTGGTGAAATCTTGTTGATAATCCAAGTATCAAGTCAAAAGCACTTTTCTCTTGAAGTTTCTTGTTAGGAAATTAATAGGCATCTTTTATAATGCAAATTGTTTTGTTTTTTGCATAGCAAAGTTTCTTTTTGATTGTGTGACAAGCCTAAATGAAATAAAAAACAAAAAAGTCAACTGGACGTAGTGCATGGGCAAATTGCACGTAGAAGGAACATGCTTTCAAATCAATAGTTATTGGCCTATGTAAGAAGCTTAAAATTAATTAAGGGAATCGTTTACACGTTTCAGGGTAAAACAGGTAACTGTGTTTTACATTAGATTATAAACTTAAAATATACATACGTCCCTAAAGTTTAATTTAGCATGCATGAACTCATCATCTCCTTTTGAGGCACGTTGTCGATTAGATTTTCTTATATATTATGTTTACCTCGTGAGTCATGTCAATTTGCCAAACATCGTGTTCATTTTATGTCCTAGAGCTAGTAAGCGGGTTGCGTTTACTTTTAAGTTAGTTCCTTATGATGTCTGGGTCTATGCTGTGTATATAAACTGAGGTATATACAAACGCGTTATTTCAGTTCATATTGCAAAACAACACAAGGAAAAGTTCATAAAATACAGATGTTGCCATGCTACACCTTGTTTATCCCTTTTAAGATGCATGCTTGTTTGACACTCACTGAGGAAGTACAATATGATGTTGCAGGTATTCATCCAGAAATAGCGGGTGCAAGATACGAGTACTGGTCATCATTTGCCCCTCTTCCTGCGGAAGTTGTAATTGCTGCTGGACAGAAAGCAAAACATAATATTCTGATGGGTATTATTATTATTATTTCCAACTCATCAGGAGTATCCTATTCTTTACTTCACTAATTCTGTTCATTTGACCAGTGAACAATGAGAGAAAGAAAGTTCCAAAGGATGCAAGTGAAATCTCAGGGGAGGGAAGTGTGGAAAGTATGCTTTTAGTCGAAAGAGGTCTAAGGGAAATGACACTTCTCAAGGTTCATCTCACATCCATGGGTTTCGCAAAAATTATATCGGCTACTTAGAGTTATATATTGTTTCTTAATACTTTAATTCGTATAGTTTTCATGATTAGAATTGATAACTTTCATATTATGGGCAAAAGGTAGGAGTTTTGACTATTCTAATTACTCTGAATGATTCTAGTTTTCATTTATTTATAGAAACAAAATGACAGTCTTCTAACCACCCTTCGGACTTCTTCCTTCCATCACCTAGCTGATGTTTAAAACTCAAAAGAATTCTAAAACCGACGAAATATCTGTAACCATGAGAAGCATCGGGCAAAACTCACAGGCCGGCCCCATCAATAACAGTGGGACCAGGTAACTGCAGCTTGCCCCATTCCTTGAAGGTTAAAAACCCAAGTTACTTAAAGAAAATTAAATAAATAGCGTAATTGCATCCCTTTTCTTTTTAATCCTATAAGAATATTCTAGACATACTTCTGTATCAGTCTAAACTTGATTGATTTGTGACTAAACAGCAAAACAATTGAACGTGGAACCTGTATATTTGATTTGTGTGTGTTTATCAGTTCAGAAAAGTAGGTTTTATGACTTGTTTTTTGTTTTTTCTTTTTTTTTTTTGCTTCTTCATAGATAGAGGATGCACTAGCACTTGCAATGGCTCAGCAGCGATGGGCGAGTAGGTGTGCTGGCAACTTTGGTTAGTTTCCAAATGTTTACTTGTGTTTCAAAAATCTTTCTTCATTTCTCATAAATCATTGCTACTCCTTTCTATCGTTTATAGATATCTATCTACCTTGCTTCTCATAAATCATTGCATCGATGCCATTGACAAGTAAACAAATGTTGGAACCAAATAATCTGCCAACAATATTCTAGATAATGTTGGGAAAATTCGAAATTGCGTGGATAAATCTGAAGTCGTGTAATCACTATCAGATCAAACAATTGGAGTGGCTACCAATCTTTGATCGGATAAAATCAGAAAAATTCTAGATTTTTGTATGGCAATTTTTGATTGAGAGTCAATAATCAAATTTTGATTATTTTGGCAGTTTTCATTGGGGAGCGTATATGCAGTTTTCACAAACTGCAGGCAGTTTTTATTTTGCACAAACCACATTTAGTCCCTTAAGAATCCCGCCAAGGGCTGCGCCCTTGGACCCTGCTTCTCTCGGGGCCGCTGCCCCTGAACCCCCCCAAGGGGCGCTGCCCCCTTGGATCCCCCGTTAGTCCCGATGACCTTCAAATAAGCGTGCAATCTTATTTGGACGTCACACGCAATCTCAAATTACACTAAAATATCCAACAGATAAAATGTGAAGTATTTACTTTACTTTCATTGTCATATAACAGCTTTGAGCCACCTAGTATTCTGATTATTGTTTCGATATATAAACTACCTTTTCTGAGTGTGTACATGAAGATATTTAATAGCATATGGTTTTCTGTATAAATGCACATTTTGATTTCTGTTTTTGGGCATGGCAGTAGATGAAACAAAACTACCAATCAAGGGCCAACATACATGGGAACCATATGGTAATATCTGAGCTCCTGTTTTATTTTAATCATACTTAACGAGTTAGGATGATAGGACCGGTTACTTAGCCCACGTGCCCAACATATAATCGATCCCACATGGGGTTCCACTCTAAAACAAATTGACAATAGCGGTAGTAGCCAATACATATACAAGCAAGTACTTTTCCTAAGACTCAAGTCCATTGATCCGACCTTCAGTCGTGATTACCCAGCCCGTTTGCCCAACATTTAAACCCACATTGGGTTCCACCCTAAAACCACTTAGCAATGGAGGGGGTAACCTGTAGGCTTATTATACGTAGGAAATTACCTTCTTCTTTTTTTCTCCAATGTAGGATTGGGTTCGCACCCAACATACAATTGTGACATATCTCATAATCATCTTGTTTAGCCTACTTTCTATTCTGTTTTTCCTCAGAGTTGAGTAAACAGGAGTCTGATGACGTGCTGTTCAAGCAGGTAAGTTATTATTTTCTTTTGATTAAGGTTCTTTAGCCATCTGCTATTTTGCACGTTGTTATAGTTTGCATGGGCTTCAAACTTCCCCATACCAACCAACATGCCAATTTGGCCACCATCATCCAAGAACATGACTTTTAGAAATAAATAAATAAAAACTTGCAAATATCGACGAAGTAAAGTTGTAAAACTGATGACTTGACATGGAATTAACGGATAGATACTGTTGCAGGCTTGGCTATTATACTTTTGGAGAAGGGTAAAAATTCATGGGTTAGAACTAGATATTGTAGATGAGCGCTTGCAGTTCTGGATCAACCAGGGTCATCCGCCTACTTCACATGATGCAGTTAATGGTACCATCTCTTTAACATTTATTTATGATAAAAAATGAAGAGATTTGTGTTGGCTCATCATTAGACTTGACAAGATAGTCACAATCTCATCATCCACCAAACATCTCTTGATGGTTCACGGTGTAAGTTTTAGAAACATGCTTACCCATTAAGAGGCTACCTCTTAATCGGTCAGGCCTCTTAATGGCTCAACACAAGGTTTGCCAAACAGCCCCCTTAGATTATTATATCAGTTAAAACACACATTAATGTCATTCGTTTTTCTCTCTCTCCAATTGCTCATCCTGATTGATATGAATTGTAATGTTTTTTCTCTCTCCTTGTTGCAGTTGAGCGTGGCCTTATTGAGCTTCGAAAATTGGCGATTGAAGCTCAATTGTGGCAAGCATCTCGTAAGTTGGTTGACCCCGACTCTGAACATAAATGGCAAATGCACATTAATTTCTAACAATATTTGTTTGTCAGTGTTGGGTTGCAATTTTGGAGACTTTTTCAATTGTAATTAGTAATTTTGGGCCACTTAGTTCATTTAGTGACTTGGACCGTTTGAGTCACAGGTCGAATGAGAGATTGATGTTTGGTAGTGAATCGGAACTTTTTTTTATCTTGAAATAGTTTATTGGATACTTTCCTTTATTTTAGTAATTGAAAGATTACTAAAATAAGTTAAAGATCCCCTAGTTTTATCAGCTTTCTATGTCACTATCAAGCCTATCACACACCAGAGTGTAATCGATACATAACATGAATACAAGTGTTAAGTCTACTTCAAATACTGGCAGCCACATGACGTGAATCTTAGTACTAAGCACAAGTTATGCATGCAACATCCGAGTGTCTACCTATATGTAAGCTCTAGTTCGCATTTCCTAATAAACATGTTTAAAATAGTCAACTACAAATAATTGGTGAACTCACAGGTTCTTGATATGCAGTAGAACATTTACCTGTTTGATATGCCAAAAAATGTTTTATGTGTTTTCGTATGCCACAAATGTTTACGTCTTTCTGGTATGCCCCAACCAGCCTGTCACACACCCCGTCAAAGGCGAAAACACAGTGTAAAATGTAGAATACAATGGAACATGAGAAGATTTTGCTAGAATACAATGGAACATGAGAAGATTTTGCTAGAGTTTTGTGTAAGCCTATGTCAGAGAAACGAACAAACGATGACCCTGAACCAAAGCAAGACTATCTTGAACACATAATGAAGCATAAGCCCTCCAAAGCAACAAGAACACAATTCAAAGACTGGTCTGCAAATGAGCTCAAAGAAAAAATTGATAGAATTCAAGCCATGCTTAAAGACCCTTTGAAAAAGCCAACTCCACCTGTTTGGAAAAAGGCTAGACTTGTTAATCAAGACCAAGCTTTAAAGATTAAAAGAATGAAGTCTGAGCTAGTTGCTGCAAATTATGGAAAAACAAGGCAAATTGCAAGATGGTCTGAGTCAAAAATTGTTGATACCTACAGAATATTAGAAGTGCTTCGAGGGAAAGATCCCTATGTTCTAAGAAAGCCAGAATATCCACCAACTACCACTGCCCCTCAACAGACCCATGCCTCTAAAAGACCATTCTCAACCACTGTCTTACCCACAATTGCCTTAAACCAAGCAAAAAGGCAAAAGCAGATGGAAGATGTAGATCAACTAAGGTATGAAGAACAAAGAAAAGAGGGAATCAAGAATCAAATTCTATATCATACTGATGCTGCAAGTGATAAGCTCATAGAATCACTTTCAAAACTTGTCAGCAGACCAGTGTCACCAAACTCATCACAAATAACACTTCCCCAAGAAAATCATCTAACTCAAAAATTCTAAAATAGAAGTCATCCGCAGACACCCATGAATTGACCTTTCTCAGGTCAGATGGTGAAGCTGAAAATATAAGAATGGAGGATGCATATGGTCTGGATGCATCTGACCTCCAAGATTTGATGAATCTTGAGCTTGAAAGGGATAGTGAAGACATGATTTCCCTGGACTTTGAACTTCAATTCAAAGGATAAATATAGGAATTATTGATGAGGAATAAAGGTTAGTTTTGGCATCATCTGTTCTACGGGGAGATTGTTGGAATTGAACCTTACAAAATAACAGATGACAGAAAAGCCAAAACATACTACAAACCTTTGATTTATAATAATAACAGAACAACTGCTGGGAAAGCTCTGTAGAAGACTAAAGACAATTATAAAAGATCTGTTGTGACAAAGCTCTGCTGGAAAGATCTATCAAAGAAGAAGCTCTGATGAAGAATACAAGGACTGTCAAGGCAAAGCTCTGCTGGAAAGATCTATCAAAGAAGAAGCTCTGATGAAGAATACAAGGACTGTCAAGGTAAAGCTCTGCTGAAGCCCATCAGAGGATATCTCATCAATTGTTACCAACAGTCTTTTTATTGTATTTTGTTATAACAGTGGTTAGTCTAGCATATGTTAGTAGTTTGTTATAGTTATTAGATGTCACTTTCATAGTGACGTCATCATAAGATACTCAGAGGTTAGATTGTACTATAAATAGAACAGTGCTTGTACTGTTCTATTTGATCACTTTTAATCACTTAAACAATCTATCTTCTTTCTGCATTTTGTACGAACAAATTCAGTGATCTTAGGCTGAGGGGGAGATTGTGATTGACATACATACGTGATTGTTATTACAAAAGCATGATAATGAAAACAATCTTCCATGTAACAACTCGCAATTTCGTTGTTAGTTTTGTTTTATTTTATTTCCGTGTATTTCGTTCATATTCGTCGTTGTACTCCGGGAATCGATTATGGAAAAGTTTATGTTAAATTATTATGTTTTGTCACAATGACATCGCATCTAATCGCTTATTAAACTTAACGCTAACTCAAATGCAATCACAAGTAACTGTGTTACCTTAATAGCCGAGTGTGTAGTTGTACAATAACCACTTGTGCCTTCGACATCGCTTATCACATCGCATCGCAACGCAGTTGATTATGTTACTTTATGTTATTTATGTGTTATGTGTGTTTTACGATTTATGGTTATACTCGCTATCGCAACGCTCTCACTCGCACGAATCACTAAATCGCATTATTTTATCAATTATAACGCTTAACATAACTATCTTGTACGAACCGAATCGCCGAACGAACACCTAACGTGAAAATAACGAACAAAACTTCGCCATTAGGCCAAGTTCGGCCGAACTTGGTTACACCAAGTTCGCCCGAACTTGATCAGTGGTGAAAACAAAAGAATTTCCTCCAAATCTCTCAAGTTCGCTCGAACTTGCACACTTTCCAGCAGAACTGGCCAAGTTCGCCCGAACTTGTGCCAAGTTCGACCGAACTTGATCTGTTTTAGCTCATTTCCTCTTCACCTATAAATACCCAACACCTCCATTCGTGCACTCCTTGCTGCAAGTTCGCCCGAAACCTCCGGAAACCGAAAACCTCTGATTTCCAAGTAAGCATCAACTCGTTTTCATGCAAACCACAACGCTTTACAACGATTTTGCACAAGGATTACCTTCGTTTTCATTAAATCTCCTCTGTTTACGAAAATCTTCATCTTTTTCTACAAACTTCTACTTTTCCGCTTAGATCTACACTAAACGAGTGTATTTGGGCTTAGCTACGGCTCCCAAGATAGAAATCTTCGTGACTTCAACTCACCAAGTGTTAGATCTAAGAAAAACCTTTTAAAATATCGATTTTTACACAAAAATATGGACTAATGACGTATGTTTCGTTCACTACGAATTGGAACGAGGCGTTGTCAAACAAGATCTCAGATCCGGAAGCACAAGGACGATGTCGTCACTTTGCACAAACTGGACTAACCCGTACGAACCATCAAGTCCGCCTGGATTAGCCCGAGTTTCTGTTAAGTGGCTAAAACTCGCTCCAAAAGACCTCTCCAGCCTATGTTTTGCTCAGTAGCTTAAGGTTGGAGGGATGGACACTCGATTTCCTCAGCAAACGACGCGAAAACGCACGATTTGGTGACCAAACTGATCAAGTTCGCTCCAAATTGATCAAGTTCGCTCGAAGTTGTCATATATTTGTGACCAACTTCGGCCGAACTTGTTAAAATTCCCAAGAAATCAACCAAGTTTGCTCGAACTTGTATGGTTTCCAAGGAAACCAGACAAGTTCGCCCTAACTTGTATCAACCTCAACAAAATAAGGCAAGTTCGCCCGAACTTGTACTTCCAATAAATCAAAACAGTCAAGTTCGCCCGAACTTGTATCAAATCCAAGAGATTTGGTACAACTTCGCCCGAACTTGTCTTCTGCTCCTTCACGTTTAGACCGTTTAAACAATTCGGAAGACTGATGCACTTCTGTTCGCTTACAGGCTGAACCGGCGCTCTCTCCAATCAACATCAGATCCCGTCTCTCTCTTTTAACGCACCAACTGTGAGTATACTTTAACCCTTTTACGCTTAAACGCACTTTTGGGTGTCACATATGTTCGTATATCAAAACACATCACACAACTCTCAAACGCTTATTCGCAGCCCGCTAATACATGACTATACGTGAAATCTGCTGAATTGTATGTGTTACTTGATTGCTAGTACGCCACCCTTAACATGATAGCTTGCTAGAGGTTGACCCGCCACCCGGAGGCCCGGGGTTGTTAAGGCTCGCATTTTTATTTCACATTTATTTTCTCTTTTGGACGTGGACACTTGTTCGCGTGCCTCGCACTCGCGGTTTGTTGTTTTACTTGAATCTAAGTAGTTATATAGTTCACATCTCTTACGTATGTCATGCGGTGTATGCTAAACGCTTTTATATTTACTATGTACGCAAACCTGTATGCTCGCCTTTACTTAATTGTATTGACTTTTATTTTAACGTATGTGGCAGGTTGAGGATTGGTCTACATCGCAACTGGATTAGGATTATCTTTTAGAAACTCATGTAATAAATCTAGGGAAGATCGAAATCGATATGTTTTAAGAGATGTTATATTTTGTATGAACTAATTTGAGATATTGTTGATTGTATGGGAAATCGACTACTTAAAATATTGTCATATTAGTTGTTATGGAATTTCTTGAAACAATCTGATTCGCCTAGTGCTACGCCCCGATGATTCCGCCATCGGTTGGGGTGTGACATTCCAATTGTTGTAAATCAAAGTTTACATTTCCGCTGCATTTACACTTGATTTATCTTCATTCATTATTTTCATTTCTAAACTTTTACAACAATTCAAACTCATATCCTAACAGCTTACAGGTTGGTTTCGCTCTCAATTTGGTTTTTATGTTAATTGTTGTTGTTCTGATAATTAAAATTTTGAAAATTACCATGAATTAGTGAATTCATTGTTCTAATTTTGATTGAGATTGGTCTCTGTTTGGTTTTATGTTATTTTTGATGGAAAATAGACTTGCTTTGGTAGCACAATTTCTCAGACATACATCAAGTTTGGACAAGGTACTTACATAAGTTAAAACTGATGTTCACACATAAATAGATGTTTAACACCAACTTCTAATGCCTAATGCAAAAAGTTGTTTTACTATAATTTATGACTTGTGCACCCTTTCCCAAAGGATTCTAGAGATGCCTGGTGAGAGTGTAGTATCAAGTCGTTACGATATTTTTATTATGGTTTTTTTTTAATTTGTAACCGAAAGAATTCGTTGAACATATCAATTTTTACATATATGTAGTGCAATTAGAAAGGGTGTTGCAAACATCATGATTTCTTATTAGATGGAATCGAGTCAAAATGCATGGAATAGACGATGTAATGGAATGAACAACGGAATGAAATGAATCATTCCATTCCATTGTACTCTTTGGTTACTAATATGTGAATATAATGAATCATTACTTTGTACAATTTGATTAAAAAAAAGACGAAGTAATGAAACACAATTGTATTAAAAACGACAAAAGTATAATTGTCTCAATAATAATAATATAATAATAATATTAATGGTAAAAAATTAATAATAAAAGTTTTTATATATAATTAATATTAGCATTATATATATATATATATGTGTGTGTGTGTGTGTGTGTGTGTTTGTGTGTGTGTGTGTGTGAAGTATAGAGAGAAAACTCACTTGAGTTGAGAAAACTCAAGAAAACCCTATGTAACTTTTTTATTTTTTTCTAAAAAAAAATAGGGAATGTAAGTTACCTGTTAGTGAACATTTTGTAACAAAAAAAAATAAAAAGTGCCGAATGGTTTTTTTATAAATTTTGTAAAAAATTTCAGTGTTTACAAAAAAATGCTAAAAAACTGAATTTTTGTAATTTTTTATAAAAAAATCCACTCGGTGTTTTTTATTTTTTTGTTACAAAACGTTCATTAAGATGTAACTTACATTCCCTATTTTTTTAGAAAAAAAATAAAAATGTTACATAGGGTTTTCTTGAATTTTCTCAACTCAAGTGACTTTTCATTTTATCATTCCCATATATATATATATATATATATATAGGACAAAGATCCGTTAGGAACCACTCTTTATTGCGAGAACCGCGAGAACCAGTGTGAACACAAACAGTAATACCTAAAAAAATCCAAAAAATACCAAAAATATTTTTTTCATTTTTTTAATATTTTTTTTTAAAAAGTCGCTATATTTACTCAACAAAAAAAATGAGTACCAACTATCCATGCACATGTGCATTTTCGTCATTTCTTTGACAAATTTCGTAATACATTACAAAATTAGACAATTGTACTTTCATTTACACTACCATGTGTAACACACTATTTTTTACGTTACCAATATTAGCAATGCACATGTGCATCTATATATCAACATGAAATAAGGTGTTTTGGTACACTAAGTTAAATACATTTTCTCTTTTATCTATCACATCATCCATAATACACTACCATTCACATGTGCATTTTCATCATTTCTTTTACAAATTCCGTAATACATTACAAACATCAGACAATTGTGCTTTCATTTACACTACCATGTGTAACACACTACTTTTTACGTTACTAATATAAGAAATGCACATGTGCATCTATATGTATCAACATGAAATAAGGTGTTTTGGTACACTACTTTGAATACGCTTTCTCTTTCATCTATCATACCATCCATAATGCACTTCCAATACCTCCTACCATCCATAATAGAATACCATTACCTCCTACCATTTATAATACAATACCAATACCAATATTTTCACTTTATTACATGTATATCAACACCGTTTATACCATCCAATCAACATATTACATCATAAAATGACAACTATAATGAACCCATCAACCACTAGATATAACTAACCAAAAAACGTATATATGAGCCTACTTCATCATTCAAAATCACAAACTTTTTGTCCCAAATCACGGTATATAATTGTTATACATAATGATGCACATGTGCATTTAATGTAAAATTGAGTGTATTATGGATGGTATTGTAAATTAAAGTGCAATTGTCTACTAGTGATAACGTATTACTGAATTTGCCGAAGTTATGATACATACGCACATGTGCATGGATAACTGTTACTCGAAAAAAAGAAGTTTTTTTTTTGTAACGAAATATAACGATTTTTATTAAAAATATTAAAAAAAATTGAGTGTTTTTTTGATTTTTTTAGGTTTTATTTTGCAATAAAGGTGGTTCTCGCATGAACCTTACCATATATACATATATATATGGTTAGGATCATGTGAGAAGCACTATGCTAATTGACAACTTGAGAAGCATTATATATATATATAGTTAGGATCATGTGAGAAGCACTATGCTAATTGAGAAACTTGATAAGCATTCTGGACCACACATTTTTTCTAAGCTTTTCGTAATATACACATACGTATAGTTAAAATTGACTATATACATATGTGTATAATCCAATATACATATATGTATATATTGAATTTTAGACTATACGTATGTGTATATTACGAAAAGCTTAGAAAAATGTGTGGTCCAGAATGCTTCTTAAGTTTCTCAAATAGAATGTACTTCTCCTAGGATCCCTTATATATATAATATATATATATATATATATATATATATATATATATATATATATATATATATATATATATATATATATATATATATATATATATATATAATAATATAAATATAATAATAATAATAATAATATATTTCTTTCCATTCCTTAAAGGAATGAAAAAAAACACTCATTATGAGAACTGTTATATTTGGAAGGACTTTAGAATGCTCCATTCCATTACTACATTTACTACATGGTAACCAAACATACTTCTTTTCATTCCATCAGAATGATTTATTCCATTCCACCTTATTTTTTTTTACTTTAATCACAACAGTTTTGTTTTCTTAGATGTTTTAAAGGGATTTGTGATCTCAAGTATTGACAAGCTCACCCCATGGTCTATACCAGAATGCGTTGTCTTAAGGTAAAAATGTTATTGGAATTTGAAAAGATACTTAAGGTATGAAAGTTATGCACAATTATATTGTATTCATAATCATTTTTAAAAAGAACAAAGAAGTGCTTCCAGACTAACTCACCTCGTGCCATCCCATATTACTAAACACCGTATGTTTTAACACGAACCTCTTTCAACCCATTACTCAGCCTTTGAAACTTTATCTTTTCGTAGTTAACTCGGGCACTGTTGACATTTTTTAACCATTGATTCTTACTTCAAGTGGTTCGAGGGTGGTTGGCTTGAAACTTGAAAGTATTTTAATCGCATGGAAAAAAAAAGTCAGCCATTGATAGTCGCATGGAAAAAAAAGTCAGCCATTAATAGTTCAACAAGGCGGCAAAGGTCTCGAAGTAAAAGTTCATAATTGAAATTTATTTTTTATTATTTTATATTTAATATGTAATTTTAGTTGTAAGAACTATTTACATATTAATAAATTGTTATTATTATTATTATTATATAGTATGTTATATAAAAGTAAAAAATAGAAATATATTTAAATAATTAATGAATAAAAAACGAGCATAAATAACCACTCATGAGCCGAGCTGAGCTACAATCTTAGAAATATAGCTCTTAATTCTCTAAGCAGACCGAGCTTAAGGCTGATTGGCCAGTCCTCCAAGCTTGTTATACTTGAGCCCAGAACATTTTTATGTACAGCCCAACCGTTTTTTCATTAAGCTCGCAAAATAATTATTACATAACCGTTTATGAACCTGGTTCGGGTAAAAGAGACGATTTCAGAAATTTCAAACAAACATCTACTGATTGTCTAATTGTCAAATCCAAATGTTCACTAATGTAAAAGAGACAAAATTTTATAAATTAGATCAGCCTACCGATGCATTTCTTCTCTCCATACTAGGCCTTCGCCACCTTGTAATCCAATCTCCAGTATGACAAGTCTACTGATTCAATGCTTTGTGAAAAGCAACCTGCACAATCAACAAACCGTAAATGCCAATTAGGGGTGTAAACGGGTCAGAGTTGATCCCAAGCTAACCTAAGCTCGCGCTAAGCTCATATAAAGCTGTCTATAAAATCGAGCAACCTCAACCAGTGATCGTTTATTATTTACTAAATATTTTAATTGTTATATATTTCTATACATAAAATTATTTATATAATTTTGTTATTTTAGTTTTCTACATATAATAATATATATTGTTTATTCAACTTAATCATTATTTAATATGTAATTATAAACTTATCATACAGATATAATAATACAAATAACAGGCTTGTTTGGGCTGTGTGCGTCAAGCTCGGCTCATTTTGAGCTTTTTCTAATCGATCTTGAGTTCACGAGCAATCGAGCATCTTGGCTCATTTACACCCATAGTGCAATCAACATCATGCAAACATAAACACAAGACCAGAAGACAACCAACAACTATTAATCTAGGTAAAATCAGATATGTGACCAGATAGATCTAACATTGATAGTAAACCAGTATGTAAGGAAAGCGCATCTCAAAAACCAGTTCAGAAGGCTGGTCCTTGTTCAACAATGATGTTCTTCTACCCTTGTAATAATTTCAATATATTACTTGGGTACGTGTTTGATATTTAGACTTATAGACTTGATGGCGAAAACACTTAAAGGTAGTGTTACTTTCCCTGTTAAGTGATGGATGTTATATAAGTTGCTAATTGTGTATAAGAATTAATTTTGAAAGGGTAAATTTAGTTTAGATTTCAAAATTTATCAGTAGAATCATAAGATCTCAAGTTTTGTAACGTGCATCGAGTTTTTGTGATTTTGATTTATATTATCTACGGTTTTGCATTTACTAGTCATATGTTGGACGTTTGAACAACTTGTACAGGTATTGAACTTAAAAATCTTACATCTGTAAGGAATTTATAATAGAGTTGGAGATAAGAAAGTTGTAAATTCACAAACTTGAACTATTTACATATTAATAAATTGTTATTATTATTATTATTACATAGTATGTTATATAAATGTAAAAAATAGAAATATATTTAAATAATTAATGAATAAAAAACGAGCATAAATAATCACTCATGTGCCGAGCTGAGCTAGAATCTTAGAAATATAGCTCTTAATTCTCTAAGCAGACCGAGCTTGAGGCCAGTCCTCAAGCTTGTTATACTTGAGCCCAGAACATTTTTATGTACAGCCCAACCGTTTTTTCATTAAGCTCGCAAAATAATTATTACATAACCGTTTATGAACCTGGTTCGGGTAAAAGAGACGATTTCAGAAATTTCAAACAAACATCTACTGATTGTCTAATTGTCAAATCCAAATGTTCACTAATGTAAAAGAGACAAAATTTTATAAATTAGATCAGCCTACCGATGCATTTCTTCTCTCCATACTAGGCCTTCGCCACCTTGTAATCCAATCTCCAGTATGACAAGTCTACTGATTCAATGCTTTGTGAAAAGCAAACCTGCACAATCAACAAACCGTAAATGCCAATTAGGGGTGTAAACGGGTCAGAGCTGATCCCAAGCTAACCCAAGCTCGTGCTAAGCTCATATAAAGCTGTCTATAAAATCGAGCAACCTCAACCAGTGATCGTTTATTATTTACTAAATATTTTAATTGTTATATATTTCTATACATAAAATTATTTATATAATTTTGTTATTTTAGTTTTCTACATATAATAATATATATTGTTTATTCAACTTAATCATTATTTAATATGTAATTATAAACTTATCATACAGATATAATAATACAAATAACAGGCTTGTTTGGGCTTGTGTCGTCAAGCTCGGCTCATTTTGAGCTTTTTCTAATCGATCTTGAGTTCACGAGCAATCGAGCATCTTGGCTCATTTACACCCATAGTGCAATCAACATCATGCAAACATAAACACAAGACCAGAAGACAACCAACAACTATTAATCTAGGTAAAATCAGATATGTGACCAGATAGATCTAACATTGATAGTAAACCAGGTAAGGAAAGCGCATCTCAAAAACCCAGTTCAGAAGGCTGGTCCTTGTTCAACAATGATGTTCTTCTACCCTTGTAATAATTTCAATATATTACTTGGGTACGTGTTTGATATTTAGACTTATAGACTTGATGGCGAAAACACTTAAAGGTAGTGTTACTTTCCCTGTTAAGTGATGGATGTTATATAAGTTGCTAATTGTGTATAAGAATTAATTTTGAAAGGGTAAATTTAGTTTAGATTTCAAAATTTATCAGTAGAATCATAAGATCTCAAGTTTTGTAACGTGCATCGAGTTTTTGTGATTTTGATTTATATTATCTACGGTTTTGCATTTACTAGTCATATGTTGGACGTTTGAACAACTTGTACAGGTATTGAACTTAAAAATCTTACATCTGTAAGGAATTTATAATAGAGTTGGAGATAAGAAAGTTGTAAATTCACAAACTTGAACTATTTACATATTAATAAATTGTTATTATTATTATTATTACATAGTATGTTATATAAATGTAAAAAATAGAAATATATTTAAATAATTAATGAATAAAAAACGAGCATAAATAATCACTCATGTGCCGAGCTGAGCTAGAATCTTAGAAATATAGCTCTTAATTCTCTAAGCAGACCGAGCTTGAGGCCAGTCCTCCAAGCTTGTTATACTTGAGCCCAGAACATTTTTATGTACAGCCCAACCGTTTTTTCATTAAGCTCGCAAAATAATTATTACATAACCGTTTATGAACCTGGTTCGGGTAAAAGAGACGATTTCAGAAATTTCAAACAAACATCTACTGATTGTCTAATTGTCAAATCCAAATGTTCACTAATGTAAAAGAGACAAAATTTTATAAATTAGATCAGCCTACCGATGCATTTCTTCTCTCCATACTAGGCCTTCGCCACCTTGTAATCCAATCTCCAGTATGACAAGTCTACTGATTCAATGCTTTGTGAAAAGCATCCTGCACAATCAACAAACCGTAAATGCCTATTAGGGGTGTAAACGGGTCAGAGCTGATCCCAAGCTAACCAAGCTCGCGCTAAGCTCATATAAAGCTGTCTATAAAATCGAGCAACCTCAACCAGTGATCGTTTATTATTTACTAAATATTTTAATTGTTATATATTTCTATACATAAAATTATTTATATAATTTTGTTATTTTAGTTTTCTACATATAATAATATATATTGTTTATTCAACTTAATCATTATTTAATATGTAATTATAAACTTATCATACAGATATAATAATACAAATAACAGGCTTGTTTGGGCTTGTGTGCGTCAAGCTGGCTCATTTTGAGCTTTTTCTAATCGATCTTGAGTTCACGAGCAATCGAGCATCTTGGCTCATTTACACCCATAGTGCAATCAACATCATGCAAACATAAACACAAGACCAAAGACAACCAACAACTATTAATCTAGGTAAAATCAGATATGTGACCAGATAGATCTAACATTGATAGTAAACCAGCAGGTAAGGAAAGCGCATCTCAAAAACCCAGTTCAGAAGGCTGGTCCTTGTTCAACAATGATGTTCTTCTACCCTTGTAATAATTTCAATATATTACTTGGGTACGTGTTTGATATTTAGACTTATAGACTTGATGGCGAAAACACTTAAAGGTAGTGTTACTTTCCCTGTTAAGTCATGGATGTTATATAAGTTGCTAATTGTGTATAAGAATTAATTTTGAAAGGGTAAATTTAGTTTAGATTTCAAAATTTATCAGTAGAATCATAAGATCTCAAGTTTATGTAACGTGCATCGAGTTTTTGTGATTTTGATTTATATTATCTACGGTTTTGCATTTACTAGTCATATGTTGGACGTTTTGAACAACTTGTACAGGTATTGAACTTAAAAATCTTACATCTGTAAGGAATTTATAATAGAGTTGGAGATAAGAAAGTTGTAAATTCACAAACTTGAACTATTTACATATTAATAAATTGTTATTATTATTATTATTACATAGTATGTTATATAAATGTAAAAAATAGAAATATATTTAAATAATTAATGAATAAAAAACGAGCATAAATAATCACTCATGTGCCGAGCTGAGCTAGAATCTTAGAAATATAGCTCTTAATTCTCTAAGCAGACCGAGCTTGAGGCCAGTCCTCCAAGCTTGTTATACTTGAGCCCAGAACATTTTTATGTACAGCCCAACCGTTTTTTCATTAAGCTCGCAAAATAATTATTACATAACGTTTATGAACCTGGTTCGGGTAAAAGAGACGATTTCAGAAATTTCAAACAAACATCTACTGATTGTCTAATTGTCAAATCCAAATGTTCACTAATGTAAAAGAGACAAAATTTTATAAATTAGATCAGCCTACCGATGCATTTCTTCTCTCCATACTAGGCCTTCGCCACCTTGTAATCCAATCTCCAGTATGACAAGTCTATGATTCAATGCTTTGTGAAAAGCATCCTGCACAATCAACAAACCGTAAATGCCAATTAGGGGTGTAAACGGGTCAGAGCTGATCCCAAGCTAACCCAAGCTCGCGCTAAGCTCATATAAAGCTGTCTATAAAATCGAGCAACCTCAACCAGTGATTGTTTATTATTTACTAAATATTTTAATTGTTATATATTTCTATACATAAAATTATTTATATAATTTTGCTATTTTAGTTTTCTACATATAATAATATATATTGTTTATTCAACTTAATCATTATTTAATATGTAATTATAAACTTATCATACAGATATAATAATACAAATAACAGGCTTGTTTGGGCTTGTGTGCGTCAAGCTAGGCTCATTTTGAGCTTTTTCTAATCGATCTTGAGTTCACGAGCAATCGAGCATCTTGGCTCATTTACACCCATAGTGCAATCAACATCATGCAAACATAAACACAAGACCAAAAGACAACCAACAACTATTAATCTAGGTAAAATCAGATATGTGACCAGATAGATCTAACATTGATAGTAAACCAGCAGGTAAGGAAAGCGCATCTCAAAAACCCAGTTCAGAAGGCTGGTCCTTGTTCAACAATGATGTTCTTCTACCCTTGTAATAATTTCAATATATTACTTGGGTACGTGTTTGATATTTAGACTTATAGACTTGATGGCGAAAACACTTAAAGGTAGTGTTACTTTCCCTGTTAAGTCATGGATGTTATATAAGTTGCTAATTGTGTATAAGAATTAATTTTGAAAGGGTAAATTTAGTTTAGATTTCAAAATTTATCAGTAGAATCATAAGATCTCAAGTTTTGTAACGTGCATCGAGTTTTTGTGATTTTGATTTATATTATCTACGGTTTTGCATTTACTAGTCATATGTTGGACGTTTGAACAACTTGTACAGGTATTGAACTTAAAAATCTTACATCTGTAAGGAATTTATAATAGAGTTGGAGATAAGAAAGTTGTAAATTCACAAACTTGAACTATTTACATATTAATAAATTGTTATTATTATTATTATTACATAGTATGTTATATAAATGTAAAAAATAGAAATATATTTAAATAATTAATGAATAAAAAACGAGCATAAATAATCACTCATGTGCCGAGCTGAGCTAGAATCTTAGAAATATAGCTCTTAATTCTCTAAGCAGACCGAGCTTGAGGCCAGTCCTCCAAGCTTGTTATACTTGAGCCCAGAACATTTTTATGTACAGCCCAACCGTTTTTTTCATTAAGCTCGCAAAATAATTATTACATAACCGTTTATGAACCTGGTTCGGGTAAAAGAGACGATTTCAGAAATTTCAAACAAACATCTACTGATTGTCTAATTGTCAAATCCAAATGTTCACTAATGTAAAAGAGACAAAATTTTATAAATTAGATCAGCCTACCGATGCATTTCTTCTCTCCATACTAGGCCTTCGCCACCTTGTAATCCAATCTCCAGTATGACAAGTCTACTGATTCAATGCTTTGTGAAAAGCATCCTGCACAATCAACAAACCGTAAATGCCAATTAGGGGTGTAAACGGGTCAGAGCTGATCCCAAGCTAACCCAAGCTCGCGCTAAGCTCATATAAAGCTGTCTATAAAATCGAGCAACCTCAACCAGTGATCGTTTATTATTTACTAAATATTTTAATTGTTATATATTTCTATACATAAAATTATTTATATAATTTTGTTATTTTAGTTTTCTACATATAATAATATATATTGTTTATTCAACTTAATCATTATTTAATATGTAATTATAAACTTATCATACAGATATAATAATACAAATAACAGGCTTGTTTGGGCTTGTGTGCGTCAAGCTCGGCTCATTTTGAGCTTTTTCTAATCGATCTTGAGTTCACGAGCAATCGAGCATCTTGGCTCATTTACACCCATAGTGCAATCAACATCATGCAAACATAAACACAAGACCACAAGACAACCAACAACTATTAATCTAGGTAAAATCAGATATGTGATCAGATAGATCTAACATTGATAGTAAACCAGCAGGTAAGGAAAGCGCATCTCAAAAACCCAGTTCAGAAGGCTGGTCCTTGTTCAACAATGATGTTCTTCTACCCTTGTAATAATTTCAATATATTACTTGGGTACGTGTTTGATATTTAGACTTATAGACTTGATGGCGAAAACACTTAAAGGTAGTGTTACTTTCCCTGTTAAGTCATGGATGTTATATAAGTTGCTAATTGTGTATAAGAATTAATTTTGAAAGGGTAAATTTAGTTTAGATTTCAAAATTTATCAGTAGAATCATAAGATCTCAAGTTTTGTAACGTGCATCGAGTTTTTGTGATTTTGATTTATATTATCTACGGTTTTGCATTTACTAGTCATATGTTGGACGTTTGAACAACTTGTACAGGTATTGAACTTAAAAATCTTACATCTGTAAGTAATTTATAATAGAGTTGGAGATAAGAAAGTTGTAAATTCACAAACTTGAAATATATATATATATATAATATATATATATATATATATATATATATATATATATATATTTATTTATCAAATATTTATATCTTTTTTCAGTAGCAAAGGGCTAACATGGTCATTTGCTTTAGCACTTGGCCCTGATAAATGAACTTTTGTTATCTGCCATGTCAGATATCATTTAAATGATTTTTTAATTAATTATGCTGAAATTTAATACCTTTTTTTGTAATAAAATTCAACGATTTTGTGTTGGTTTTTCGAATTCTTATGTTAGATAAAAGCAACTCCTAATATACAATATTGTTACATAAAAGTGAAAATTTCAACTCATGTACTTACGAAACTTGAGAATCAAATAGCTACAAGAACAAGACAGATGGGTAAAACAATTCAACAGCATCTAGGGTCTGTTGTAATGCTTACAACCTCCAAAATCGTATTTATTCAAAGATTCATGTTGTTATTGTTATAATATTGTACAATGTAATCATAAATAAAACATAGATACTTAAAAAGAGGTTACAAGAAATGGGATCTGTTGGTCAAACTCGGCCCGCCCATTTCAACACATCCTTAAAATGACTATTACCCAACCCGCCCATTGAGTATGCATCGAATAATACTTACAGAAGTTGATGTTTTGAGCAGCTCCCTGATTGCCATAGTTGCATAGCAAGATGCTGCAAGTGTGAAGCTCAATTTGAGGGCTAACTGCTCCCCTTGCAACACTGCTTCTTCGTTTTGTGTTTTGTTTGGTTTTGTAACGATGTCTAAATCCGTCCTTGTCAACGGGATACTTACGTCTTTATACTTTATCAACTCCCTGCAACAAACAACCCTTTCAGAAGTTGGTCTAAAATTCCTAGATAGCAAAGTAATGGTAACAAAATAACGGTAACATTCATGATAACAATATATAATGAAACTAATATCAGAAAAGTAACTGCTACAAAATAATCAAGTATCAAAATTTCATTTCTCGCAAGGAAGACAAGAAGACATAAGTTACCATTCAAAATCCTTTGCTTTTCCAAATACCCGTCGATAAGCTCCAGTCATGCTTGTTAGCGAGAACTCCCTGGCAAAATTTAGTAGCATTTATTACATATAACACTAGTTCTGATGTTGCTTAAATGCACATCCATTAGTATAAATAGAGGGTCGGAATATGTTTTTTTCCACCAATTTAATACAGTTTTAACACCGGGAAACATGTAATATGTATACTAAAACTGGAATCGTATTCCAAAAGTTTGTTGAGACCCCTCAAGCCAATGGAAGTAGGATAACTAACTTGACGTTATGCATACTCTCTGTCAAGCTGACACCATCCTGTCATGGAACAAACACTACATTCATGATTGATATGGGATTGTTAAAAAAAAGGCATGTAAAAAGAGGAAACCAAAAGAACTTATTATTGAGAAAAGACAGAATAGATACACGTCTTAAGTGGATGTTCACAAGTAAACTTTAGAAACATGGAAATAATTGTGATATCCCGGGTTTTTCGGATAATTTATACGTGACACTTGTCGAATAATATGCGTGCTAAGTATTAAACGTGCATGGAATGAATACGTGATGAGTGTTTGTGTGACTGTTTAGTTATTAAGTAATTATTGTAGATACATACACGAACCGAACCGCGACACGAACCAAAGAGATTCATGGTGACTCTAGGAGTTCACAAAGTTTAAACCTAGACCTAGAGTTCCAACTACTCGGCCGAGAACAACCTAAACGGAAAACTGTTGCATGCCAAACCTAGAACCACTCGGCCAAAACCCCAAACCAAACCAACTCACCCTAACCTTTGGCCGCGAGGTCAAGCCCAAACCCAAACCGAGAACAAGTCCAAACAAGTTTCGGTCATAAGATAAAACCCAAACCGAAACCACCCTAATCCTCGGTCATAAGATAAAACCCAAACCAAACCACCCAAGTTCCTTGCGGCCGAGTGCTAAACCAAACCGTGACTCTCATCCTCCTTGCGCCTATATATACTAGCACTCATGCATGTTCTATACACAACACAAAACCCTAATCTCATTGCCGTCGGCTGCCTTACTTTCTTCATCTTCTCGGTCGCAACAAGCAGCAAGCAACAGCTTTCTGCATCACCTCGGTCGTGAAACAGCCGCTCCTCACTCTTCTTCACGGTCGTAAACCAGTCTCCTTCTCGGTCACGGATCTTCTCGGCTGCAAGCAGTTTTTGATCGCCGGATTCCTTAGCTTAAGCACGGTTCGTTTACCTTATTATATAAGACCATATTCGGATACATGTGTGTAACTTTGTTGTGTTCGGGTTGTATGATTGTATTACCTCCGCTAAATATAGGTTTGAATGTCTAGTTGTTTCGGCTAAATATATGTTTGAATGTCTAGTTGTTTCGGACATATGCTTGAATGATTCATTGTCTCGGACGTATGCTTGAATGAATTGTTGTCTCGGACATATGATTAATTGATTAGTTGTCTTCGGATTATATGTGCTTGCAAGTAATCGGCTGAATTGGTTATAAACATAATGATATTCGGATCTCATGAGGTTGCAAGTGTGTTTTGTTATAATAACTAGAAGTTATTGAGTAGGGTTTGCATGGATAGATTATTAGTATTAATCTATGATTAAAAATCGAATCTTTATCGCCTAGGCTAATCACATGAACGAGTTATACGAACTTATTATAAGGAGATGCTGAAACAGGATGCTGATTAAAAGAAACAGCCGACTTCATCAGGCTGTAACTTGGTCGTTAGTTGTCGAAAAACGGATTTTCTGAGGTCTAGAACGTAGAGATTTGAATAAGGAATCTAATGACGCTGGATTCATAATTTTCTGAAATCGTTTGATATTTTTAAAGGGCTAAACAAGTTCAGTAGGTAAAGCTGTTAAAATTCTGGAATTTTGTTGGTTGTTTATCAAGCTAGATTTTAAAATCAGTAGGGAGTTGAGTCATGATTTTTGTACAGCAACTAGGTATAGAAATTTCCGGGCAACTCCAACTGGAATTTTGTTAATCGGACGATCAGTGATTTTTAAATAAATTCTTCCGTGGACTGCAGTCAGAAAGCAGTAAATCTGACTGCAGCTTAGTGGGTTAATAATTATGGTTAATTGGTAAAGATTTAGGACTTGGAAAAATTATATAAATTTCTATGGTATAAATGTCACTTACTGTAAAAATATGGGAATTTTTAGAATGCTGGAACTATTTTATAAAAATCCTAGAAAACAGCTGAATAACTGAGTGTTAAGCAGAAAGTTGTTAACTTGTGATTTTATGCATTAAAGTGTTGCATGGATTTGGAATGTGTTCATGATAAGTTGTGTGATCACTATGATTATATGAGAATACTTGCATGCATGTTTGAGTGTTAGATATGTTGTTTGTGTGTATCACTTTGTGAGTAAATTGCGTGTGGAATTTGTATTGGTGTGATTACACACTGACGTGGAATTAATTGGTTTGTTAGGACGCAACTAGCGGTCCCATTCCTCATAACATCTTTGCCACACTAACCGAGCTAATAAAGGTGAGTTCACGGCCCCTAACTTTATCCGGTTTTTAAACAACAGGGGGAGAAACATGTATACACTCTCAAACTCAATCTCTTTTACGTTATACGAAATTAACGTCACATAACTATACGGTAACTAAGTTAATGTTAATGTAATGTTATGGTCACTATGCAGCTTTATCACTTAAGTCCTCGACAATCTCCTCGGATCGTTAGTATTTGGGTTAAGTAGCGGGGGAATTATAAGTAGTACTACTGGGTCTGACGAGCCCCATCCGAGCTAGTCGCGCTAGCCGACCGGGTATGGTCAACGGGTGTATGATTGGCCTAACATCGCCATGGTCATGTGATAGACCTGGCAAAACGGAGGCACAACTGTCAGCTTCGATCGCGAACACTTAGTGACATGACTTTAGGCTAGCTACCTATATACATTAATATTGAACTTAATTACGGAACAACTTAATATTCCGGGTTTGGAATATTGGAACATCAACTTATTATCCCGGGTTGGGGATAATGGAAACAACTTAATATTCCGGTTTGGGAATATTGGAAACAACTTATTATTCCGGGTTTGGAATAATGGAACTGATATGTTATCCCGGGTTGGGGATAACGGAGTAACACACTAAAACCGAACAACGAATTTATGAAAACCTGTGAACTCACTCATCTTAAATGTTGACACTTGTTTCTTTACATGTTTCTCAGGACGCTAGGAGCTCTAGGTGCACTCACACGCATTGAACAAGACATCATTATAGAGTCTTATTTATTTATATTGTTTTGGGATTTTTCAAGTTGTTTTGGCGTTTGTGTTGGCGCCCGCATCATTACTTATTTATGCTTCCGCTCAAACTTTAAAAACTGATACTCATGCTAAATATTGGTAATATAAAATCGACAACAAATGATTTTGGAAAACGTATAATCAAATCATGTAGAGTCGTTCAACGTACTAGTGTTTCAGATTCTGGTTTGTTCACACGCCTCGCGGTAAAACTCCGCAAGTGGAAATTGAGGGTGTGACAGATTGGTATCAGAGCCACTAGCTATAGAGAACCAGGTTTGCATTAGAAGTAGACCTAAACTATAGCTGATATCACGACACTAGACTTAGTTTGGCACCGAATTATTATATATTGTTATGTAATATACCACAACTGTGCTTGGTAGATTATACCTTCATAATAAGAAATGAAAACAACTCGAACTAACTACACGACCTAACAGGCAATGTCATCATCCTCATCATCATCATCGTCCGACAGACTTCCGCCAGCAAGGGCACCAGGAAAGGCACCAATGGTGGAACCCATACCACCTTATGGCGTGGAGACACGCTCAGCAGCGAGGAAAAGGCTCGCTCTGGGGGAGGAGTCGTCGTTGCGCCCAACTATTGCTGTACCGGTTGAACCGGTTAATCCTGTAGAAATAGGACTTGACATGCTTAGAATCCTGGTACATACACAACAAAAACAGTTAGAAAGAATGCAGGAAACCATCTTAGCACAAGGATGGATGATCCGACACCTTACAGGAAAGACCGACTCGCTCGAGGAAGAGCATCGTACGAGTAAGATAGCTCGTAACACCATAGCCAGAGATCTGCGTGCTGAGCAGATAAGAGCTGACTGGCTTGAGGACAGAGTCCTGGAAAATAGTTGGAACATTCAGGAACTGCAAAATCAAGCACTTGAACCAGCACCTGCCCCTCCAGTGCCGGTAGAGGAGGATCCAGAAGAGGATCCAGAGGAGGATCCTGAAGAGGATCCGGAGGAGGAACCAGCTGAGGAAGCTGGAAATGCCGCACAGGATGACGGCAACGACAGTGACTTGGGGAATGGAGATGTAGACGACTGACACGTCTCGTTTATATTATTTGTTTTCCTTCAGTTTATTATTTTCCACTTGTGTTTAAACTTGAGACTTTATAGTAAATTTGTATGTTTGATTTGCACTTTTGTAAGACGTTGAGATTTCAGTTAATCAAGTATTTCTTTTGACTATTTGACATATTGAGTTGACATAACTTAATAATTATTAAAGTACGAAGTAGGATAACTCTATTGGATATATAGACTTATCGGAGTGTGTTTATGTTGTGTTTCGAAGATCTAAATGGCGACTGGAAGACGTGGAAACCTTAACTTGACGCCCGAAGAGCTAGCTGCCATGATTCAGGAGCATGTGAACGCAGCATTAGCGGGTGTTCAGAACCAGCCGGCAGGTAACCATTATTAAGTTTTCGCGTGAAAATCTAATAGTGAGGCTAGTAAAATTCCTTGCTGACTTCCTGTTCTCTGTCAGCAGGAGGGGGCTTTAACCCATATAAGATGTTCCTTGACGCAAAGCCTAGCAAGTTCTCGGGGGCGGAAGGACCCATTGGATTGGTCCGCTGGATCGAAAAGTCGGAATCTGTTTTTGAAATGTGCAACTGCTTAGAGGCCAACAAGGTCAAATACGCCGCCTCAACGCTGGAAGAGGGGGCACTGACATGGTGGAATGCCCAAGTCCAAACACGTGGACTGTTAGCTGCAAATGCAATGGCATGGACTGAGTTCAAGGCCCTGATTAAAGAGGAGTATTGTCCACGAGACAGAGTGCAACAGTTAGAGCAAGCTCTATGGAACCACAAGATGGTGGGATCGGAAATTGAGGCTTACACCGCAAAACACCATGACTTGGTATTTATGTGTCCTGAATTGGCCAACACGGTGGAGAAAAGACTCGAGTTCTATCTCGGGGGTCTGGTTCCGGAAATTCAGGGCATGGTAATGGCTAGTAACCCTGTAACAGAACATCAAGCAATCCGATTGGCTCACAAACTCACCGATAAAGCGGTGGAACAGCAGAGAAACTGCCAGCACGGGGTACCACTGAAGTTGCCCCAGATAACAAAAGAAAGTTTGAAGACTCCACCATTCGACAGTCTTCGTCACCTCATCCACAGCAAGGGAACCAGAAACGGTTCAATCACTACCACAGCCACCGGGGTCATCAAAATCGTTCCAACAACAACAGCAACTACAACAACAACTACAACAACAACAACAACCAGAATGCAGGCGGTTATGTAGGTCGAAAGCCGCAGTGCAACCGCTGTAATCTCCATCATAACGGCCCTTGTGCCGGAAATCGCTGCCAAAGATGTGGCAAGATGGGACATGCGGCAAGGGATTGTCGTGGGGAAATTATGTCCCGACAAAATCAGAATCAGCCCCAAGGTCAGCAGCAGGGTATAAACCGGGGATGCTATCAGTGTGGTAGCACCGCTCATTTCAGAAAAGACTGCCCACAGTTGCGCAACAACAATAATGGTGGAAACAACCACAACAACCACAACAATAATAACAACAATAATGGGAACGGTGGCACAGGAGGTGCCAAGGGTCGCGCATTTACATTGGGCCGCGGGGAGGCCAGAAACGACGCGAACGTGGTCACCGGTAAGTTTCCCCTCAATCATCATTTTGCTTCTGTGCTTTTTGATACGGGTGCGGATAGGAGCTTTATATCTGAGTCTTTTAGGAAGAACCTAAATCTCACGCTTAAACCATTAAAGACCCCTTATGTGATAGAATTAGCCAATGGTAAATCTGTAAATGTGACCCAAATCGTATCCGGCTGTCAACTCAAACTCGCGGGCCACGTTTTTACCATCGATATGATGACAACTACCCTGGGTAGTTTTGACGTGGTAGTTGGAATGGACTGGCTATCCGACATCCGGGCTAAAGTTCTCTGCTTCGAAAAGTCTATCCGTATTCCACTCTCGAACGACGAAATCCTGACGGTACAAGGCGACAAGGCGAGCGCCGTCACCAACATTATCTCCTTTATGCAAGCTCAGAAGTATCTTCGGAGAAAGAATTCCTTCGCTTTACTCGCACTAATTACCGAACAGCCTAAGGACGAGAAACGTATAGAAGACATCCCTGTCGTCCGTGATTTTTCCGATGTATTCCCAGAAGAACTACCTGGTCTTCCACCACATCGACAATTGGAGTTTGAAATCGAATTGGCAAGCAATGCAACTCCCATCGCCAAGGCTCCATACCGCCTAGCTCCGGCCGAGCTGCAGGAGCTGTCTACCCAACTTCAAGAGCTGCTAGAAAAAGGATTTATCCGACCAAGCGTTTCGCCATGGGGAGCTCCAGTCCTGTTTGTCAAGAAGAAGGACGGGACTTTCCGCATGTGCATCGACTATAGGGAACTCAACAAGGTTACAGTCAAGAACCGATACCCGTTACCTCGCATCGACGATCTATTCGACCAACTTCAAGGGTCAAGTTACTACTCTAAGATTGATTTACGGTCTGGTTACCATCAGCTACGCGTCAGGGAGGAGGATATCGCCAAGACGGCATTTCGCACTCGGTATGGCCATTACGAGTTCTTGGTCATGCCATTCGGTCTCACCAACGCACCTGCGGTGTTCATGGACCTCATGAACCGCGTGTGTAAACCATACCTCGACAAATTTGTCATTGTGTTCATCGATGACATACTCATCTACTCCAAAAGTAAAGAAGAGCATGCTGAGCATCTACGATTACTGCTAGGATTACTTCAACAGGAAAAGCTATATGCCAAGCTCTCGAAGTGTGATTTCTGGATCCGGGAAGTTCAGTTTCTCGGGCACGTCGTGAATGAAAAGGGTATCCACGTAGACCCTGCCAAGATTGAAGCCATCAAAAACTGGGAAGCACCTAAGACACCGACGGAAATCCGCCAATTTTTGGGATTGGCTGGTTACTACAGACGCTTCATCGAGGGGTTTTCAAAGATTGCACAACCGCTCACTACCCTCACCCAGAAAGGCATCAAGTATGCTTGGGGTGAAAAACAAGAAGCAGCATTTCAATTGCTGAAGCAGAAACTTTGCAGTGCACCCATTCTGTCCTTGCCGGAAGGGACAGATGACTTTGTAGTGTATTGTGATGCTTCCATTCAGGGATTGGGATGCGTACTCATGCAACGCGATAAGGTCATCGCGTATGCGTCACGACAGCTGAAGGTTCACGAGAAGAACTACACGACGCATGACCTAGAATTGGGAGCAGTAGTGTTTGCACTTAAGATTTGGAGACACTACCTTTATGGAACAAAGTGCACAATCTTCACTGACCACAAAAGCCTCCAGCACATCTTTGATCAGAAAGAGTTGAACATGCGACAGCGTCGCTGGGTCGAACTCTTGAACGATTATGAGTGTGCCATTCGGTATCACCCGGGTAAAGCTAACGTGGTAGCCGATGCCCTCAGCAGGAAGGAACACTTGAAACCTCGTCGTGTACGAGCACTACAACTCACTATTCATTCGGGGCTACCCGATCAAATACGCGACGCCCAGTTAGAAGCAGTTAAGGAGGAAAACATCAAAGCCGAATCAGTGGGAAAAATGGAACGCGATTGGGAGGTAAAGCCCAATGGAGCCCGGTATTTCATGAATCGCATATGGGTACCTCTCTACGAAAAGCTCAGAGAGCTAGTCATGGATGAAGCTCACAAATCTCGATACTCTATCCATCCGGGTTCGGATAAGATGTATCAGGACCTTAAAGTTGCGTATTGGTGGCCTAACATGAAAGCCGATATAGCCATCTACGTGAGTAAATGTTTGACTTGTGCAAAAGTCAAGGTGGAGTATCAAAAGCCATCGGGGCTACTCCAACAACCAGAGATCCCAGTGTGGAAGTGGGATCAGATCTCAATGGATTTCATCACTAAACTCCCGCGAACCTTGGCTGGTTGCGACACCATCTGGGTGATTGTGGATCGTTTAACTAAGTCCGCACACTTCCTAGCTATTAAAGAAACAGATAAGATGGAGAAGTTGACTCGCATCTACATTAAGGAGGTAGTTTCTCGGCACGGAGTGCCAACGTCCATCATCTCAGATAGAGATGCTCGCTTCACGTCAAACTTCTGGCAGTCACTCCAGAAAGCGTTGGGAACACGCTTGGATATGAACACAGCTTATCACCCTCAGACTGATGGTCAAAGCGAAAGGACCATACAAACCTTGGAAGACATGCTTAGGGCATGCGTAGTGGACTTCGGAAATAATTGGGAAATTCACCTTCCTCTAGTAGAATTCTCATATAACAACAGCTATCACACGAGTATTTCGGCAGCACCATTTGAGGCATTATATGGTCGTAAATGTAGATCACCGGTCTGCTGGGCAGAAGTCGGTGACAGTCAACTCACAGGCCCTGAGTTAATACTTGAGGCTACCGAAAAGATTGTTACATAACCGTTTTTTCATTAAGCTCGCAAAATAATTATTACATAACCGTTTATGAACCTGGTTCGGGTAAAAGAGACGATTTCAGAAATTTCAAACAAACATCTACTGATTGTCTAATTGTCAAATCCAAATGTTCACTAATGTAAAAGAGACAAAATTTTATAAATTAGATCAGCCTACCGATGCATTTCTTCTCTCCATACTAGGCCTTCGCCACCTTGTAATCCAATCTCCAGTATGACAAGTCTACTGATTCAATGCTTTGTGAAAAGCAACCTGCACAATCAACAAACCGTAAATGCCAATTAGGGGTGTAAACGGGTCAGAGCTGATCCCAAGCTAACCCAAGCTCGCGCTAAGCTCATATAAAGCTGTCTATAAAATCGAGCAACCTCAACCAGTGATCGTTTATTATTTACTAAATATTTTAATTGTTATATATTTCTATACATAAAATTATTTATATAATTTTGTTATTTTAGTTTTCTACATATAATAATATATATTGTTTATTCAACTTAATCATTATTTAATATGTAATTATAAACTTATCATACAGATATAATAATACAAATAACAGGCTTGTTTGGGCTTGTGTGCGTCAAGCTCGGCTCATTTTGAGCTTTTTCTGATCGATCTTGAGTTCACGAGCAATCGAGCATCTTGGCTCATTTACACCCATAGTGCAATCAACATCATGCAAACATAAACACAAGACCAAAAGACAACCAACAACTATTAATCTAGGTAAAATCAGATATGTGATCAGATAGATCTAACATTGATAGTAAACCAGCAGGTAAGGAAAGCGCATCTCAAAAACCCAGTTCAGAAGGCTGGTCCTTGTTCAACAATGATGTTCTTCTACCCTTGTAATAATTTCAATATATTACTTGGGTACGTGTTTGATATTTAGACTTATAGACTTGATGGCGAAAACACTTAAAGGTAGTGTTACTTTCCCTGTTAAGTCATGGATGTTATATAAGTTGCTAATTGTGTATAAGAATTAATTTTGAAAGGGTAAATTTAGTTTAGATTTCAAAATTTACCAGTAGAATCATAAGATCTCAAGTTTTGTAACGTGCATCGAGTTTTTGTGATTTTGATTTATATTATCTACGGTTTTGCATTTACTAGTCATATGTTGGACGTTTGAACAACTTGTACAGGTATTGAACTTAAAAATCTTACATCTGTAAGTAATTTATAATAGAGTTGGAGATAAGAAAGTTGTAAATTCACAAACTTGAAATATATATATATATATATATATATATATATATATATATATTTATTTATCAAATATTTATATCTTTTTTCAGTAGCAAAGGGCTAACATGGTCATTTGCTTTAGCACTTGGCCCTGATAAATGAACTTTTGTTATCTGCCATGTCAGATATCATTTAAATGATTTTTTAATTAATTATGCTGAAATTTAATACCTTTTTTGTAATAAAATTCAACGATTTTGTGTTGGTTTTTCGAATTCTTATGTTAGATAAAAGCAACTCCTAATATACAATATTGTTACATAAAAGTGAAAATTTCAACTCATGTACTTACGAAACTTGAGAATCAAATAGCTACAAGAACAAGACAGATGGGTAAAACAATTCAACAGCATCTAGGGTCTGTTGTAATGCTTACAACCTCCAAAATCGTATTTATTCAAAGATTCATGTTGTTATTGTTATAATATTGTACAATGTAATCATAAATAAAACATAGATACTTAAAAAGAGGTTACAAGAAATGGGATCTGTTGGTCAAACTCGGCCCGCCCATTTCAACACATCCTTAAAATGACTATTACCCAACCCGCCCATTGAGTATGCATCGAATAATACTTACAGAAGTTGATGTTTTGAGCAGCTCCCTGATTGCCATAGTTGCATAGCAAGATGCTGCAAGTGTGAAGCTCAATTTGAGGGCTAACTGCTCCCCTTGCAACACTGCTTCTTCGTTTTGTGTTTTGTTTGGTTTTGTAACGATGTCTAAATCCGTCCTTGTCAACGGGATACTTACGTCTTTATACTTTATCAACTCCCTGCAACAAACAACCCTTTCAGAAGTTGGTCTAAAATTCCTAGATAGCAAAGTAATGGTAACAAAATAACGGTAACATTCATGATAACAATATATAATGAAACTAATATCAGAAAAGTAACTGCTACAAAATAATCAAGTATCAAAATTTCATTTCTCGCAAGGAAGACAAGAAGACATAAGTTACCATTCAAAATCCTTTGCTTTTCCAAATACCCGTCGATAAGCTCCAGTCATGCTTGTTAGCGAGAACTCCCTGGCAAAATTTAGTAGCATTTATTACATATAACACTAGTTCTGATGTTGCTTAAATGCACATCCATTAGTATAAATAGAGGGTCGGAATATGTTTTTTCCACCAATTTAATACAGTTTTAACACCGGGAAACATGTAATATGTATACTAAAACTGGAATCGTATTCCAAAAGTTTGTTGAGACCCCTCAAGCCAATGGAAGTAGGATAACTAACTTGACGTTATGCATACTCTCTGTCAAGCTGACACCATCCTGTCATGGAACAAACACTACATTCATGATTGATATGGGATTGTTAAAAAAAAGGCATGTAAAAAGAGGAAACCAAAAGAACTTATTATTGAGAAAAGACAGAATAGATACACGTCTTAAGTGGATGTTCACAAGTAAACTTTAGAAACATGGAAATAATTGTGATATCCCGGGTTTTTCGGATAATTTATACGTGACACTTGTCGAATAATATGCGTGCTAAGTATTAAACGTGCATGGAATGAATACGTGATGAGTGTTTGTGTGACTGTTTAGTTATTAAGTAATTATTGTAGATACATACACGAACCGAACCGCGACACGAACCAAAGAGATTCATGGTGACTCTAGGAGTTCACAAAGTTTAAACCTAGACCTAGAGTTCCAACTACTCGGCCGAGAACAACCTAAACGGAAAACTGTTGCATGCCAAACCTAGAACCACTCGGCCAAAACCCCAAACCAAACCAACTCACCCTAACCTTTGGCCGCGAGGTCAAGCCCAAACCCAAACCGAGAACAAGTCCAAACAAGTTTCGGTCATAAGATAAAACCCAAACCGAAACCACCCTAATCCTCGGTCATAAGATAAAACCCAAACCAAACCACCCAAGTTCCTTGCGGCCGAGTGCTAAACCAAACCGTGACTCTCATCCTCCTTGCGCCTATATATACTAGCACTCATGCATGTTCTATACACAACACAAAACCCTAATCTCATTGCCGTCGGCTGCCTTACTTTCTTCATCTTCTCGGTCGCAACAAGCAGCAAGCAACAGCTTTCTGCATCACCTCGGTCGCGAAACAGCCGCTCCTCACTCTTCTTCACGGTCGTAAACCAGTCTCCTTCTCGGTCACGGATCTTCTCGGCTGCAAGCAGTTTTTGATCGCCGGATTCCTTAGCTTAAGCACGGTTCGTTTACCTTATTATATAAGACCATATTCGGATACATGTGTGTAACTTTGTTGTGTTCGGGTTGTATGATTGTATTACCTCCGCTAAATATAGGTTTGAATGTCTAGTTGTTTCGGCTAAATATATGTTTGAATGTCTAGTTGTTTCGGACATATGCTTGAATGATTCATTGTCTCGGACGTATGCTTGAATGAATTGTTGTCTCGGACATATGATTAATTGATTAGTTGTCTTCGGATTATATGTGCTTGCAAGTAATCGGCTGAATTGGTTATAAACATAATGATATTCGGATCTCATGAGGTTGCAAGTGTGTTTTGTTATAATAACTAGAAGTTATTGAGTAGGGTTTGCATGGATAGATTATTAGTATTAATCTATGATTAAAAATCGAATCTTGATCGCCTAGGCTAATCACATGAACGAGTTATACGAACTTATTATAAGGAGATGCTGAAACAGGATGCTGATTAAAAGAAACAGCCGACTTCATCAGGCTGTAACTTGGTCGTTAGTTGTCGAAAAACGGATTTTCTGAGGTCTAGAACGTAGAGATTTGAATAAGGAATCTAATGACGCTGGATTCATAATTTTCTGAAATCGTTTGATATTTTTAAAGGGCTAAACAAGTTCAGTAGGTAAAGCTGTTAAAATTCTGGAATTTTGTTGGTTGTTTATCAAGCTAGATTTTAAAATCAGTAGGGAGTTGAGTCATGATTTTTGTACAGCAACTAGGTATAGAAATTTCCGGGCAACTCCAACTGGAATTTTGTTAATCGGACGATCAGTGATTTTTAAATAAATTCTTCCGTGGACTGCAGTCAGAAAGCAGTAAATCTGACTGCAGCTTAGTGGGTTAATAATTATGGTTAATTGGTAAAGATTTAGGACTTGGAAAAATTATATAAATTTCTATGGTATAAATGTCACCTACTGTAAAAATATGGGAATTTTTAGAATGCTGGAACTATTTTATAAAAATCCTAGAAAACAGCTGAATAACTGAGTGTTGAGCAGAAAGTTGTTAACTTGTGATTTTATGCATTAAAGTGTTGCATGGATTTGGAATGTGTTCATGATAAGTTGTGTGATCACTATGATTATATGAGAATACTTGCATGCATGTTTGAGTGTTAGATATGTTGTTTGTGTGTATCACTTTGTGAGTAAATTGCGTGTGGAATTTGTATTGGTGTGATTACACACTGACGTGGAATTAATTGGTTTGTTAGGACGCAACTAGCGGTCCCATTCCTCATAACATCTTTGCCACACTAACCGAGCTAATAAAGGTGAGTTCACGGCCCCTAACTTTATCAGGTTTTTAAACAACAGGGGGAGAAACATGTATACACTCTCAAACTCAATCTCTTTACGTTATACGAAATTAACGTCACATAACTATACGGTAACTAAGTTAATGTTAATGTAATGTTATGGTCACTATGCAGCTTTATCACTTAAGTCCTCGACAATCTCCTCGGATCGTTAGTATTTGGGTTAAGTAGCGGGGGAATTATAAGTAGTACTACTGGGTCTGACGAGCCCCATCCGAGCTAGTCGCGCTAGCCGACCGGGTATGGTCAACGGGTGTATGATTGGCCTAACATCGCCATGGTCATGTGATAGACCTGGCAAAACGGAGGCACAACTGTCAGCTTCGATCGCGAACACTTAGTGACATGACTTTAGGCTAGCTACCTATATACATTAATATTGAACTTAATTACGGAACAACTTAATATTCCGGGTTTGGAATATTGGAACATCAACTTATTATCCCGGGTTGGGGATAATGGAAACAACAACTTAATATTCCGGTTTGAGAATATTGGAAACAACAACTTATTATTCCGGGTTTGGAATAATGGAACTGATATGTTATCCCGGGTTGGGGATAACGGAGTAACACACTAAAACCGAACAACGAATTTATGAAAACCTGTGAACTCACTCATCTTAAATGTTGACACTTGTTTCTTTACATGTTTCTCAGGACGCTAGGAGCTCTAGGTGCACTCACACGCATTGAACAAGACATCATTATAGAGTCTTATTTATTTATATTGATTTGGGATTTTTCAAGTTGTTTTGGCGTTTGTGTTGGCGCCCGCATCATTACTTATTTATGCTTCCGCTCAAACTTTAAAAACTGATACTCATGCTAAATATTGGTAATATAAAATCGACAACAAATGATTTTGGAAAACGTATAATCAAATCATGTAGAGTCGTTCAACGTACTAGTGTTTCAGATTCTGGTTTGTTCACACGCCTCGCGGTAAAACTCCGCAAGTGGAAATTGAGGGTGTGACAATAATGATGTTCATAATGGAAGTCCAAAAAATAGCAAAGCGCGGTATTAAAAAATTTTCATAAATAAATTACAAGTCAAGGATGTATATTGTCAAAAAAAATTATGATGTAAAGGCCAGTGAAGTCATGGGTTAGTCCATTTCATTGTGGTGCGCATGGTTCAATTGGTTAAGTTATTATCCTTAACCGAAGTCATCGGTTAGTCTATTTTATTAACCAATCAGATTTTGGCTAATCAGTTCAGTTTATTTGGTTAGATTGACGATCTTTATTCGGTTCGTTCAATTTCAGTTAATAGCAAAACCAAACTTGCGCTATAAGTTTTAGCTTAGAAATACATGAAACTGAGGTGTAAATACATGAAATGAATGTATAAATAGTAAAATACATGAGACGAAGGTATAAAATATGAAATACGTGAACTTAAGGTATAAAAGCTAGAAATATATACACGAGTAAATTACAAAAGTTGTCCTTTATATTTATACCAAATTTCAAAGATTGTCCTTTGTCTTTAAAATTGATGGAATTCGTACTTCATGTTTACAAATCTTGCACATTATGTGTCCTTTGACCCTAAGTTAAGTTTTTTCATTAAAAGAGGTCCCACAAGGGTATTTTTGTCTTTTTACCTATTTGTTTATAAATATTTTAATAAATAATAAAATTTTAAACTTAATATATATCTACACAAAATCACTCATTGACTCTTCTCGCCCCTCTTTTTCTCTGGTTCTTTTCCACAACCTCCCGCCGACGCCACCACCACCGACCCCACACCCTCAAAAATCCTTCGATTAATATGCCCCAAAATGCATCCTAATAGGCATCACCTAACCACATTATCGAACACACCCCAAACATGAATAAAAAACACCTCAAAAGCAATTTCCAGTTACCCCTACCGATGAGCTGCCATACCTCACCAACAGAAATTTCCAGACATTGTGGCAACCAGCCAACCAACACAACAGAAACCTGGCCTCAATCCGACTACCATCACCACCACCATCCCATCCACATCAACATCACCATCTCAAACGACCAAGATCTGCGAATTTACAGATCTGGGTTCTACGCCCGCATCAAGATTACGTCATGCACCATCTGACAACCAGCTCCCCCTATTGCAACCAACCACCACTCCAATGTAACAAAAAAAGGTGGTGGTTTTAAAATCGCAGAACTGCCACTTTACGCCGCAATCCAAACTGCCAGATTGTTTTTACCACAGGTTTTAGATAAAATCGATCTCTTATCTTACTCTTGGATTTTGTAGAACAGTTTCTTGCCAATTCACATACGAAACAGAACCTAAGTTTTAAGGTACATACACAAAGTTTCTTGCAGATTAAAGAAAACAGAACCTAAGTTTTAAGGTACATACACAAAGTTTGTTGCAGATTAAAGAAGGTTTGGCAGAATCTAGATTGAAATTGGATATTGTAAGGCCCTAAATAGGTTTATGCCTTAGTAACTATTAGGAAATGGGCTATTATATTGTAATGGGCTTGGGGGTAGATTTTGGGCCTAAGGGCTTTAGGGTTATGGAGCACTAACCCTCTAGTATATATAGCTAATGATTTATTAGGGTTAGGGGGCTCCTTGGTTGAATTCACTTGTATTAGACAAATCACAATTTGTATGCAAGTTGAACATTTCTATCTTCATCTTATTTCTTCTCCTTCGATTCTTAGCTTGTTTGTGTGATTCCGCCACCATTCAAGCTATGCGTGATATCGTAAGATCCGGTTTTCGGGACTTACAGATATGAATTGGGGATTGTGGTGGTGACCTAGTCTATGGAATTTGAAACGGGAAATGTTCAGAAATAAGATGTTGGGGGTAATAAAAGAGGGTAAGGTGGGGGTAATCGGCTGGTGGTGGTGACGCTAATGAGGTGGTGGTGATGGTGACAGGAGGGTTTGGGACTTTGGGTGATATAAACAGGGAGAAATGAAAAAAAATAGGGGAAATGACTAAAATACCCTAATGTGACTTGCACATGATTTAACTCAACGAAAAAATTTAACTTGTTTGGGGTTAAAGGACATAATACGCAAGATTTGTAAACATAAAGTACGAATCTCATCAATTTTAAAGGCATAATGACAATATTTGAAATTTGATATAAACATAAAGGACAAATTTTGTAATTTACTCTATATAAAAATATGAATAACCGGTTCGGTTAATTTTGGTTAAACAAGGCTACAAAAACTGATAACCGGTTTTTGGTTAATTCAGTTTTCAACTAATCAGTTTCAGTTAATTCAGTTTTTCGTTGATTCCGGTTCGATTTCATCTGTTTTTGGTTAACGATTCGGTTATTGCTCACTCCTAGACGCCGTTAATCACGTAACATATCATTTTTTTAATTAAAAAACTATATTTATACTATACTCAAATTAAAGAAAATAAAATACTTGTTTTTTGGTGTTTTTTTTTAATGATAATAATGTACGAAGAAGTTATGGTCGTTTAAAAATCGTGGGAGTGGTTAGTTTTTTATATGGGGATAAAATGTGGGAGTGGTTGGTTTTTTATATGGGGATAAAATGTAAACACTAACTAATTATCCATAATTTGGTTAAAGATGAGGGAATTAAAGTGTAACCAGAATAAGGGGATTTAAGTGTAATTATGTTTAGAAGACTAATTTACCCTCAATTTTTGGGTTGTACTTTATGCATTAAACAAAAAGTTGTTAACTTTTGGGTATCTTATAATGTCATTCCTTCATGCATTATAATATAGTGTGTGTGTGTGTATATATATATATAGGGTTAGGTTCATTTGTGAACAACCCCCTTGATTGTGAACACTAGTGAACTAATCCTAGCCCTTCATTATCAATACACAAGTTATACGCCAGTGTAAATCAATGGCCAGGATTTGATGATGAAAACACACTAGTGTATTTTTATGATGTAAATAAATCAATGGCCAGGATTTGTTACTCAGTTCTAGAGTGAACGCTAGTGTATTTGTGAACTGAGTGAACAAATCCTGGCCATTGATGTACATCATCAAATCGTAAAATACACTAGTGTATTTTCATCATCAAATCTTGGCCGTTGATTTACACTTGTGTATTGATAAATCAAAGGCTAGGACACACAGTTCACTATCAAGGGGGTTGTTCACAAATGAACCTAATCCTATATATATGTATATATATATATATACATACACACTTTAGCAAGAGAAAACAACACACCTTGTTGGCCAAATCTTGATAGCATTGTTCAATGTCATTCTGTGGATAGATTACCCTTGAACTGCCACATAAAAATGTCAAAAATAAACAAACCCAAATTCCATATCCCAAAAGTTTGATGTAACATGAAGTGTTATCCTTACCCAGGCAAAGGAAGAACAACATCAGTATAAGTGTAACGTCCTGAAGCAAGGTCTTCACTGTTCACGACCTATTAACAATATATTCTTAAGTTGCGGGCTTGTTCCAACAGAGCCATAATACACTTTGCATTTTTGTTAACTTGAACATAGAACAATGTTCATATTTTGATATAACATCTGATATAGTAAGTATTATCTGACCTTAACCGAGGTGCAATTTCCTTCAGATGCATGTGCATCAACCTCATCTAAATGGTTAATCTCAGATGAATCATTGCACCCGAGTCCTTCAAATTCAGAATCATTAACTTCATTACAACTTTCCTCATTGCAATAGACTAAATCCCCTAACACTACTTGCTCAGTCCCTGAAAAATTACAGAATTATGTATCTAAGCTATCCTTTACTTCTACACAAATACATATACAGGGTGCATAATGTAAGCTACGGAAGCATGCTTTAAATCATAAATGATTCAGACCGTATTTTTGTACTCTCATGCTAGCGGCGTGGTTCCACAAATAGCTTTGGTAACTGTGCACATACCTGAAAAGTAAACAAAAATCCACTTTATATTGACAAAGCTTGTCATTGTCCATAAATATATATGAAGTTTGCAACTCTAGACTTAGACCGTGCGATATGGGTTCGGGAAGGGCTCGGGAAGGCTGAGGTGAAGCATTTTGCCGACGGGGAACACCACCCCCACCAATAGTTCGTCGGTGCCCAGGGGGAATTCCCCCCGATCTCCCCGATGATTTGCATGTGTATTTCATTGATTTTTTTCCTTGTTTTTAATATGTTTTTTTAATACTCTGTTTTTCTTGTTGCAGGTTTGAAACAGGAAGAAGGGTTTTTCTGTTAAGGGTTTTAATGGAAGAGAAAGAAGGTTTTTTTTTTGTTTTTGAAGGTTTTAACCCTCAAGTTTGTTTTTTAACTTACCAACCCCTAAAGTTTGTTTTAGTTTTAAATAATACATCTTAAAATTTAGTTTTAATTTTAAAAAGACATCTCAAATTTGTTTTTCGTTATATATTTTAATGTTTTAAAGTTTAATTTAAATTAAAAATATGTTTTCTGATTCTTATCTTAACAAATATACTATAAAAAATGGAAAGGGGAAGAAGGGGAACCACACCCCTACTTTGGGGAAGGGTGCTGAGGTGGAAGGGGAAGGTGATGTGGCGCTGAGGTTGACAAGGGGGAAATGGAACCATACCCCATAGCCTTAATAATACATACAAAAAAGAGCTGTAATAGACTAAGCACCATCCGTTGATAAATTGGAGTTCTTCAAACTAAGTACTAATAATCAAAGTTGTTCAAATATAAATCTGTAACAACAGCATAGAAGATGCGGATTTCAGATCCTAAAGAAGCATACTTATATTCTATCTATTACTATTTCAACTTAGATAAATAGAAGTGATACTTACATCATTCTAAGGGTCCTAGGTACAGCCTTCATAGCTTGCAAGTAGTTCCCAGGACTCTTTTTCAAACACTGCAGCTGATAATAAGTTGAAAACATTGAAAACAGTATGTAAATTGATGCTTGCCTAACCATACAAAGCAATGTAAAACGTGAGCAAGAGAGAAGAGATATTCATTAATTGATTTATAAATAAGCGACATACAAAAGGAAACCAACAAGAAATATATGATTGTAAATGTCTACAACTTACTATGGCCTTTTCAGCTACCAGAAAGCGAGGCAATTGCCTCAAGGGTCCCATCAATGTCTTCACTTTCTTTGTAATATTCCCGTATCCTCCTTATGTCATCCTTTTGTGTCCAAAAGTTTATATTAAGGAAAACTTAATACAATGAAGCGTCTGATCAAATAACTTTACAACATTCAAATTAAAAGGATATCACCATCCCTTGGATCAAGAATCATGCTCACTGCCTCTTTCCATTCTCCACGAAGTAGTTTAGCACCAATGAGGTGAGTAGGTACAGAACCAGTGCCAAATCGCTGTTCCAGAATAAGAAAAAAATAATTACAAAGTGAAAGAGAGGGTGTTCTAGTGTTGAGTGAGACTTTACCTGCATGCCAAAATAGTTTATGAATCCATGCTTTCCTAAGGCATCTGCTGCTGCTTTTACAGTATCCTCTGAATCTGCAACCACTCCCCTACAAAAAATAATCACAGTTTATTATCTGCCAAATAATGTAATTAAAATAATGAATCTTAGTTATGCAAAAACCTCAGTGTGATTGTGAATCGATTCCCATGAAGCTCTCCAAGAACAAGCCCTTCATTCACATAACTACATGCAACACATATTACTGTAAGGATTGATTGATGATGAACAGACCAAGAGGTTTTAACTTCTTGCACTTACCAAAAGTCACCAACTTTAATTCCAATTAATCTATTATTTAGACTAGCCAATCTATTTGCACGCTGCTTGAATACAGTAACCTGAGAAGTCAATTATGACAGAGGAAAGGTCAGACATCACAGAAAGAAGCGGAATCTGTTCCATTTTTTCACTAATACACCGATATCCTAATCAATTCTTTTTAAGGACACAATACTTCAATTTCCAAAGAGGAAGACTCAATTCATAAGATAGGACCTAAACACCAAAAAAGCATCACTTGTCTAAGACCTAATTCTATTATAAGAGATTATGAGCTTAACTACGAACGAGATCAAATGGAAAACTCAACTTCGGAGACTTTAGGAAAACATGTGTTTTCTATTGATATTTCACAGCTATTTATACAAGGTAAAAATGTAAATTAACATAATCAAGCCTATGTAACCCTATATACAATCTGTAACTGTCATGTAATACCTAATTTGTAACCACTATATATGAACGAGTGCATATGGTCATATAAACGAGTAGCATTTGAGCAAAAAAAAATACAAATAGCAAAAGTAATTGCATTTAGTAAATCTAAGTTCAAGATGCATTTATATAACTGAGTTAAGATGCAAAAGAAACAACTCAAAGAGACCTAATGTGCATACTGATACAAACCTATAACCCATCACTCACATAGCTTGCATAGATGTTGCAAAAAATAGGGGTGTGTAAACTCAGGTCATAACGGTAAACCAGTAAAACCGAACCGCGGCTTGAACTTGTACACTTGGCTCAGTTCTTGGTTTCAGTTATAGCAAAAGACTAGTTACCTGTTGAGTCGTTACTGCACGCTTGTCTTTTGTACCAGAAAATCCAAATGACCTTGGCTGTAAAAGTAAATATAAGTAGGTGCAAGGGTTTATGATTCTACATGAGGTGGACCCTATATACTAGAAAAAGGAAAAAGAGAGAGAAACTCCCTCTCCCCCGTCAGTATTGAAACTTTTCACTTGGTATATAACTGAAGAAATTAATTCATACACCTTTGATAAGCATATATCAGAGGTCCAGAGCAATCTAATGGACTTACAACTTTTAATCGGTAGCCATTGTTGCAAAATTATATGGGATGGGAGGATTAATATAAAGTAGTGAAAGATAGAAAAGGTACCAAAAAACTGTTATTTTTCTCCGTTGTATGAAATTACCCAAAATGATGTGTAAGCGTCATAATAAGAAGAATAACCTGAATCCCAAGCATCTTTCCAATCAACCCTAGTGCCTCTTGTGTGTCCTTGTTTTCCTTGCATAGATGAAATCTGGAGATGCATATTTGAAAACATTCACAACCTTTCATATGAATAAATGAGACCTGGTTGGAGCTTACTTAATTCTAAGATGAAACAGAAAGCTTCAGAAGTAAAAAATATATATATAATGACAATCAGATTCTATTAACTCTCTAGTTGTTAGGAACCCCATGGTTGTCATATCAAGAAATTATCATGTCCCATCACCTGAGGAACTTTCCAAGATGATCTGGCCAGTGATCTGAACCCCGACTATCATAAGGAGTGTCACCTCTGCCTTTCCGTTTCTTAGAACCGCGACCTCTATCGGTATTACCCCCCGAATTTAATCTCACACGAATGCATTTTGATGAGGGCTCAGGTCCATCTACTGTGTCGGTAACCAAGAACTTGAGTTTTTCTTTAAAGAAATTATGCATCGCCTGTAGGGATCAATGACTAATCACTTAAAAAAAATTGTACACAAGCTATTTGTTGATAAATACTCAAATCTATAGTTAATTGAATGAAGGTTGAGAAAATGAAGTCATACCGTCCGGTGAACTTTATCAGAAGTAGGAGAAAGAACAATGGAGGTGGCTCCATCTGAAGTAACTTTATCTATGAATTCCTTTAGAGAGTTGGCACCAGAGTCACCAGCCAGAGCTCTAAATGATTCGATTTCAGTATCATGATTACCATTCAGTTGATCTGTCACCTTCGTTTCAGGTTCCTCCGCTATCTGGTTCAACAAAAATATAGATGATTAAGCTCAAAGCACAGGAAGGGAACAAATAAGATTCTATCTGACACTCTTGGTTTTAAATTGCATGATGCGCTCCGATGCGTTTGGTCCAAAAATCTGATGCGCAATGCGAGCGCATCACGTATATGATGCGCTCTTTATAAAAAAAATATTAAAAAATTATCTATACATATAAACTTTTAAAAACATACTTTAAGTAAAACAAATGACGTAATAAGAAGATAAGAGTTGTGCTTTTTAGTTCAAATCAAGCATACCAAGATATTAATTATTGAAAAAACCGAACACAGTTCATAAAATCTTGAAAAAAAAAACATAAGAAACAATGTTGCGTGCATCAGAGCGCATTATGCAATGAGTGCATTATGCGAAATGCGCGCAATATTATCGCATCACGTAAACGCAACGCATCAGATGTGGCGATGCGCTCTCATCAGCACATCGGGCGCATCACGCATTAATGCGCGCATTTTAAAACCAAGCTGACCCTAAAAAACCTCAGTTGGCGCTTGGAGTGAGGTCAAATGAACAACATTCCCGTTCAAATCTACTTCATTGACCACAAAATCAGAATATCTGTAAACACAAAAACATATCACAAAAAGAGTGAATGAAGGGCAAGAAAGGGTTGCCAATGAGTAAAGCAGCTCTGAGTCATAAAGAAAAAATGATTTCCGTGATCAAAACTGAGCATCTACAAATAATAAAGCCATTTCTGGCCTCCTCCAAAGTCAACACACTGTGTTGCCCTCACTTAACAATACTCTCTCCTTCCCCCTCACATTTGGGCATTCCTCACCAAGAACTAATCTATCACCTAAAACACCCAACCCAAAAGCTAAACAAAGTGGCATTAATTAATTGCTAATAATAATGCAGATTTCATCGAGATTTACACAATCAATGGTCTGAATCACCGCCTTAGATTGAGAAATCCCCTTCTCCTTGAAGGAACAATTAGGCACACAAAAGAAAGAAAGAGTGAGAGATGATACCGTTGCTTGAGAATGCCTCGAAAACCAGGGAGCGGAGAGATGTAGCAGGAGATGCCGACGTCGGATTCTTCGAGTGGAGATTTCATGGCAGCCGACTGGGGGGGGGGGGGGGGGGGGGTAAACAGCAGTAGGGTTTTAAAAGCACTTGCACTGAGGGTTTTGCTTTTTTACCTGCCGATGACAAAGAGCGGAGAAGGTAGTAGTAGTAAGCAATCCCATGCTCCTCCAATGTATGTGCCATTCTATTCTTCACTTTCATTGGTATTCCTTCTCTTACATTAAATACATTATATTATTTTACTATATTATCTCTAATAACATTTTCAATTCTATAGGGCCACATTAATTTTGATTTTATGGCTGGAATCTTCAACTTACAAACACCAAAGAGGCAGGTAGGCAACCACATATTAAGGTGTCATTTCAATTTTTCTTTACATTTTCATTTTTCTTATATATCCTTATTAATTAAAATAAACCAACACATAGCTTGGAAAACATACATCAGGAACGTTCCCTCCCATTTTTTATATTAAGATAAAATTTCTAATTCCACTAAAACATACAAAATTTCCCCTTTTAAGCTATATATATAAATATATAGTTTTAAGCTACACATGTTTTGTTATATATATTAACTTTATATTATTTTAAATGTTATTTGTTTTTTTAAATTTATTATGGTAGGTTCCATCATTTAATCGGTAAAACAACCGATTTGTTTTCCGGTCCGATTCTATAAAAATTGACCGGTTCACACCATTTGTCTCACTATTCACTTCAGTTGACGAGCTGAGTTATATGATAACAATTATTCTTACAGTGCAATGTCAAACTACTACAAACTAAAAATGATAAATAATATATTTTGAAATTATATAATTTTATAATCTACCAACTGATAAATAATGTATTTTGAAATTTGTGATATCAAAATAAACGATTTCATTTTGCAATATAGCAAACTGATTATAATAGATGAAAGATACCATAAATTTATATTTATAAAAAGGTACCATAAAAGGTAACAATATTGCTTTTTGGTTTAACTATAAAATTTATAAATCTTAAACTTAATATTTAACAGATAACATATTTGAATTTGTTTTAAAAAAAATTCTTAACAATTTATCTCTAACCTGTAGACTTAGGGGCTGTTTGGTAACTTCTGAATGGTTAAGTGCTCAGTAATAGGTTTGAACCATTAAGTGTTGAACCAGTAAGAGGTCTGAACCATTAAGAGGTAGTATAATGCTTAACCGTTCAGAGGCAAATGTCTGCCCAATTCTGATTAGATGTCTTAACTATTCAGACTTAGTATAATGCTTAACCATTCAGATGCAAATGTCTGAACCATTCAGTCATATGTTTGCGAAACAAACAGTCTAAACCATTAAGTGTTGAAACAGTAAGAGGTCTGAACTATTAAGAGCTCATTAAAAGGTAACAAATAGCCCCTTAGTTATTTTCTTTCCTCCGTTCCTTAACGCTTTCAAGCATGTATTCAATGGGCTACATGGCGCACTATTTGTTATTTTTTTACTTTATGTGGTTTAATGTTAAATAACGTGCGTGTTAGGTTTGGTTTTTTTTCTTATAAAAAATTTTCATTATGATGTACTTTTTCTATCTATTTATTAATATTTTATTAAAAATCGGTATGTCATCCGCCGACCGCCGCGAAGCGCGGGTCCTTCTGCTAGTTATAAACATAGATATGTAAATGGGAAAATTACAAGAATCTCATTTGACCAACTATCCTTACCAAAATGTCACTCTTAAGCGTCTTTGAACGGACTCCTGCACCATGGAAGGCGCCTGTTAGTCCTTTATTGCGTCCGTCTTATAATGTGCTTACACGTGTCCGACAAGGCTTGGCTGACTCCTCTCATTTACTTGGCAGACTCTGTAACATCCGTCAAAAACGGATTTACCAAACCCGCTCCGTTTATCAACCGAACAGTCAGTTAAAATTTTCGTTGCGAATTAAATGCCCAAAATAATTTTAAACGATACGTAATCAATTATTATGCGGGATATATATTTAGTTTTTGAAAAACTGATAAAAATCGCAAAATAAAAATGATTTGCTTCTGCCGTGTTTCGAACCCGGGTCTGTACCGACTCAACAATGACTTATCACCCAGCCAATCAACCGCTCCGCCACTTCGATTTTCTGTTATTAAAAGGAATCAATTAATTCAAATTATAATGTTCGGAAGTCAAAATTCAATCAATTTTCCGCCCAAATACAGTCGTCGAAATCCCGACGACTTCGCCGTTATTATACGTTTCCGCTCAAATTAACCGAAGACTTAACTCCCACAACAGTTATAACCGACGTCTGAACCCGCGACATCAGCCATAACCGCCGGAGGACGGCTGACTTCGAATTTAGACCAAATTCAGACCCCATACATCTCGATACTACCCTATAAATTCACCCACTACTCACCAGAAATCTTTCACACTCAAATCGCACCCTTTCTCGGCGAAAACTCACTCGCCGGAAAGATTTTATACGTCGCCGGAAAACCGAGCCCTTAATCTCTGAGCTTTACTGAACCCCCTAAACTTATACCGAAGTCACCCACACCCTTTGTAAACTTTCTGAAGATTCTCTGCTTCAAGACACTCGTCGCCGGAAGAGCTTGCTGTCGCCGGAGTTCTGCCGGAAAACAGAGGAGAACCAGTCGGTACTTTTCACGCCTAATTCCTTTCCTTTTTACTTTTATCTCGTCTGTAATTGATCATAAAACGCTAAAGAAATCTGAATCAACATTTCGAACCAGTCAGTCGTCACTTCCGGTTAAAACCAGTGAAGAAGACGATGTTACGGTAATGGTTAAGTATAATTAAAATCAAGTTATTTACCGGGTTAGACACACAGTCCAGCGGTGGACTGTGTGCACTTTGAACGCTAAGGTCTCGAGTTCGAGTATTGTCCCTCACACGCTGCCTTAATAAAAATTCATTTTTCCGCAAACTGAACCGGATTGAATTAGGTATATGTTAAGTATATTGATAACCGAGTTTATAACCAAGTGAGACACACAGTCCAGCGGTGGACTGTGTGTACGCTAACCCACAGGTCCCGGGTTCGAGACCTGTGGAGCGCACCGGTTCTCTGGATTAAATCGTTTTTAAAGAAAAGGCTTTCTGCTTAATTCTAATTAATTAATATATATATAATTAAAATCAGATATATAACGGGTTAGACACGTAGCTCAGTTGGTAGAGCTGCGTGCACGCGTACGGGAGGTCTCGGGTTCGAGCCTCACCCAGCGCACAACAATATGCCTTCGAACCGGTCAACAGTCAGTCAAAGTCAACGGTCAAAGTCAACTGTAGCAAAAATCAAATATTTTTTTATTATTTTATTTAAATTTTTTAATTAAAAATCAATTAAAAATACTTAAAAATAACATTTTTAAGGTTAGAAAATAGCCTCAAACTCACAAAAATACACCCAACAATCCTACTAAAATAGATTAATAAAATCCGTTTGCTTACCGAACTAAAATGCTATTTATCTAGGTTAATTTCACTCGTGGTTAAAACCATTTCGCGTGCATTCAACCTCATCAACCGAACGCACCCAATGTGAGTGAATTCTTACAAACTCCCCTTTTTATTCATGTTTTGGGGTGTATCATGTGTCGCTTAAACTAATTCTCTTATGCAAACTCGTGCTATACCATTATATGATCTAAACTAGAATGTAATTATTGATGGTTGTGATGTATTACATATTGTCAAAGTTGTATGCAAATTATTTAGGCCCATCAGTTCCTCGTGGGAGACGAGTAGAACAACGCGTGCCTTAAAACTCATTCATTAGGCCCATCAGTTCGTAGAACAACGCGTGCCTCAAAACTCATTCATTAGGCCCATCAGTTCGTAGAACAACGCGTGCCTCAAAACTCATTCATTAGGCCCATCAGTTCCTCGTGGGAGACGAGTCGAACAACGCGTGCCTCAAAACAATCATTTGGTGTATGTGTGTTCAACATTCAATATTATGTGTTGTGTGAATAAATTTACATCTACATTTACTCGTATGTGGTATGCACATTATTTATGATCAATTTCATAAACTTGTTCAAATGTTTTCCATAGGATTCACTCGCCAACATTATGTTGATCCAAAAACCTTTTTACACATGATACAGGTGAACAGGTTGAAGCAAGGAAAACATAGGATATGCCTTAGAAGAGAACCAAGAAGCTTAGATTGATAGTTAGAACATGTTGTATCATTTATTGTAAATTTCCATTAAATTGTATTAATGAATATGAAACGTTTAATAAATGTCATGAGCTTTGATGATAACCCAATCATGCCCCGATCACCTTTTCCGCTGCGGGTCGGGGTGTGACAGACTCCTCCCATTTACTTGGCTCCTCCCATCGGCTTGTCTAACTCCTCCCATCAGCTTGGGTGACTTCTCATGTTTTGGCTGACTCCTATTGCTTGGCTGACTCCTCATATATTTAATTTTTTTCCACATTTCTATTTAATATAACATAAAACATTATAACAAAACTTAAAATTTAGAAGTATAACATAAAACATTACAACATAACTTAAAAATTAAAACCTAAAAACCAGACATAGCATGTTATTAAAAAACACTTAAATATAATTTTTCAAAGTTTCAAACACGGAGGCGTCAGCCATTACGGACTAACGCGTCAGCCAGATCACTCGGAGGCGTCGTCTGGTTGATGCGTTGGTATGTAATGGCCGACGCCTCCGAGTGGTCTGGCTTACGCGTTAGTCTGTAATGGCCGACGCCTCCGTGTTTGAAACTTAGAAAAAATATATTTAAGTGTCATTTTTTTAATAACATGCTATGTCACGTTTTTAGGTTGTAATTTTTAAATTATGTTGTAATGTTTAAGTTATGTTGTAATGTTTTACTAGTATTAAGCCCCTGCGTTGCAGTGGTTGTCATAAAAGTGTGTCAACTAGTATCAATGTTATACTATTCCCATGCCTCTAAAAGACCATTCTCAACCACTGTCTTACCCACAATTGCCTTAAACCAAGCAAAAAGGCAAAAGCAGATGGAAGATGTAGATCAACTAAGGTATGAAGAACAAAGAAAAGAGGGAATCAAGAATCAAATTCTATATCATACTGATGCTGCAAGTGATAAGCTCATAGAATCACTTTCAAAACTTGTCAGCAGACCAGTGTCACCAAACTCATCACAAATAACACTTCCCCAAGAAAATCATCTAACTCAAAAATTCTAAAATGGAAGTCATCCGCAGACACCCATGAATTGACCTTGCTCAGGTCAGATGGTGAAGCTGAAAATATAAGAATGGAGGATGCATATGGTCTGGATGCATCTGACCTCCAAGATTTGATGAATCTTGAGCTTGAAAGGGATAGTGAAGACATGGTTTCCCTGGACTTTGAACTTCACTTTTAATCACTTAAACAATCTATCTTTCTGCATTTTGTACGAACAAATTCAGTGATCTTAGGCTGAGGGGGAGATTGTGATTGACATACATACGTGATTGTTATTACAAAAGCATGATAATGAAAACAATCTTCCATGTAACAACTCGCAATTTCGTTGTTAGTTTTGTTTTATTTTATTTCCGTGTATTTCGTTCATATTCGTCGTTGTACTCCGGGAATCGATTATGGAAAAGTTTATGTTAAATTATTATGTTTTGTCACAATGACATCGCATCTAATCGCTTATTAAACTTAACGCTAACTCAAATGCAATCACAAGTAACTGTGTTACCTTAATAGCCGAGTGTGTAGTTGTACAATAACCACTTGTGCCTTCGACATCGCTTATCACATCGCATCGCAACGCAGTTGATTATGTTACTTTATGTTATTTATGTGTTATGTGTGTTTTACGATTTATGGTTATACTCGCTATCGCAACGCTCTCACTCGCACGAATCACTAAATCGCATTATTTTATCAATTATAACGCTTAACATAACTATCTTGTACGAACCGAATCGCCGAACGAACACCTAACGTGAAAATAACGACAAAAGTAATGAAACACAATTGTATTAAAAACGACAAAAAGACGAAGTAATGAAACACAATTGTATTAAAAACGACAAAAGTATAATTGTCACAATAATAATAATAATAATATTAATGGTACAAAATTAATAATAAAAGTTTTGATATATATTAATATTAGCATTATAAATAAATATATATATATATATGTGTGTGTGTGTGCGTGTGTGTGTATGTTTGTGTGTGTGTGAAGCATAGAGAGAAAACTCACTTGAGTTGAGAAAATTCAAGAAAACCCTATGTAACTTTTTTATTTTTTTCTCAAAAAAATAGGGAAGTTACATGTTAGTGAACATTTTGTAACAAAAAAATAATAAAAAGCGCCGAATGGTGTTTTTTTTAAATTTTATAAAAAATTTCAGTGTTTACAAAAAAATGCTAAAAATTGAATTTTTGTAATTTTTTATAAAAAAATCCACTCGGTGTTTTTTATTTTTTTGTTACAAAACGTTTATTAAGTTGTAACTTACATTCCCTATTTTTTTAGAAAAAAAATAAAAATGTTACATAGGGTTTTCTTGAGTTTTCTCAACTCAAGTGGCTTTTCATTTTATCGTTCCTCTTATATAATAAATATATATATATATATATATAGGACAAGGATCCGTTAGGAACCACCCTTTATTGCGAGAACCGCGAGAACCAGTGTGAACACAAACAGTAATACCTAAAAAAATCCAAAAAAATACCAAAAATATTTTTTACATTTTTTTTAATATTTTTTTGACAAAGTCGCTATATTTACTCAACAAAAAAAATGAGTACCAACTATCCATGCACATGTGTATTTTCGTCATTTCTTTGACAAATTTCGTAATACATTACAAACATTAGATAATTTTACTTTCATTTACACTACCATGTGTAACACACTATTTTTTACGTTACCAATATTAGCAATGCACATGTGCATCTATATATATCAACATGAAATAAGGTGTTTGGTACACTAAGTTGAATACATTTTCTCTTTGATCTATCATATCATCCATAATACACTACCATGCACATGTGTATTTTCATCATTTCTTTGACAAATTCCACAATAATTTACAAACATTAGACAATTGTACTATCATTTACACTACCATGTGTAACACACTACTTTTTACGTTACTAATATAAGAAATGCACATGTGCATCTATATGTATCAACATGAAATAAGGTGTTTTGGTACACTACTTTGAATACACTTTCTCTTTCATCTATCATACCATCCATAATACACTTCCAATACCTCCTACCATCCATAATAGAATACCATTACCTCCTACCATTTATAATACAATACCAATACCAATATTTTCACTTTATTAAATGTATATCAACACCGTTTATACCATCCAATCAACATATTACATCGTAAAGTGACAACTATAATGAACCCATCAACCACTAGATATAACTAACCAAAAAACGTATATATGAACCTACTTCATCATTCAAAATCACAAACTTTTTGTACCAAAACACGGTATGTAATTGTTATACATAATGATGCACATGTGCATTTAATGTAAAATTGAGTGTATTATGGATGGTATTGTAAATTAAAGTGCAATTGTCTACTAGTGATAACGTATTACTGAATTTGCCGAAGTTATGATACATACGCACATGTGCATGGATAACTGTTACTCGAAAAAAAGAAGTTTTTTTTTATAACGAAATATGACGATTTTTATTAAAAAATTAAAAAAAATTGAGTGTTTTTTTGATTTTTTAGATTTTATTTTGCAATAAAGGTGATTCTCGCATGAACCTTACCATATATACATATATATATGGTTAGGATCATGTGAGAAACACTATGCTAATTGACAACTTGAGAAACATTATATATATATATATATAGTTAGGATCATGTGAGAAGCACTATGCTAATTGAGAAACTTGATAAGCATTCTGGACTACACATTTTTTCTAAGCTTTTCGTAATATACACATACGTATAGTTAAAATTGACTATATACATATGTGTAAAATCCAATATACATATATGTATATAGTGAATTTTAGACTATACGTATGTGTATATTACGAAAAGCTTAGAAAAATGTGTGGTCCAGAATGCTTCTTAAGTTTCTCAAATAGAATGTACTTGTAACATTTATGAAAAACGGGTTCAAAACCCGCCCATTTAAAATGAATATTTCTTTTATTATTATAAGATATGGATTTTAGATATATCCTGGTTAATAAATAAACTTAAATATTTTTTATATAAAAAGAAATTCATGTGTATATATATATATATATATATATATATAGTGTAAAAAAATAATAATAAATATGTTAACAAGAGGTTCAACCGGATTCGAACCCGGGCCTCTCATGTATACCCACACACTAAACACCACTACTCCACACACACATTTGTGACTAAATCCAAAACCAAATAACATTTATGAAGAATCTAGCGGAAAACCTACAATTCGAATACACCACCTCTAAATCAGTCGTCAAAGCTTGAGCGCGAAATTTATGGGCAAAACGCCTCTGTTGATCGAAAACGTGTAATATTAGTGACCGGCAACGGTTATAACCGAAGTTTTTGAAACCAATTTATTTTGAAATTGATGAACTTGAAACCGAAAACTTGAATCTGGATTTCTTTGTCTAAATACTGTCCTTCAATCATTTCAAGCTCGCCTTTCGTTTCAATCATTACTCATATCCTCTCTATTCAACTTGTCTCTTTCGTCGAAAAACTCAGTTTTGTCACCGGAAACACTCGCCGGAAATCGCGAATCAGGGCCGACGAAAACTTTGTCAGAAATCTGAAGAAACTCTCTGTTTTGGTATGTCATGTTACTTAATCTTTTTATTCAATCTAATATGAGTTTGTTGGTCAATTAAGCAAAACAGTCGGGATCACTGTTCTGTGTTTTTCTTAGTGAAGAAGATGAAGCTTAAGTTGTATATTAATATAATTAAATCGGGTATTAAACCGGGTTAGACTGCAAAGTTAACAAGCACGTTTCGGGTTCGAGCTTTGCTTGTGACCGATAGTCCTGATTAAAAATTCGTTTTTTTAAAAGGAGTCTGTGCTTTCGGCAACCAGTTAATAAAAGTATTAAATCTTCCAATAATTACGGGTTAGACACCCAGCCCAGTTGGTAGGGCTGGGTGCAAATGAATACAAGATCGAGAGTTCGATACCGCGGGTGGACAGCGGTCCGATGATTTTAAATATTTTTAAAATAAATGAATTTCAGAAAATTACTTAACTAGTATATAAGAATAATTAAATCAGAGAATATTTCGGGTTAGACACGTAGCTCAGTTGGTAGAGCTGCGTGCACGTATACGGGAGGTCACGGGTTCGAACCTCACTCGCCGCCTGAAATTCATGCTATCCGACCGGTCAGACCCGGTCAGACCTGACAAGGTCAACATATTTTTTTTAAATTTTGTTTTCTCATTTTTACTTATTAAATTGAAAAATTATTTAAAAATACTTAAAAATAAGATTCATAAGGTTAAAAATTTGCAATAAACTCATAGAAATAAATCTAAAAATCTCATTAAGAGCATTAATTAAAAATATTAATCCCAAATAAAATTATTTATTTATCGAATTATTTCGTTATTATTTAGGTTTGTTTTCCCTCGTCGGTTGAATCATAAATTCGTGCGCATTCATCATTATCAAGGAACGCACCCACGGTGAGTGAACCTCTACCAATTCCCCGTTTTAATCATGTTTTGGGGTGTATCATGTGTCGTACTATTCTTTTATTTTATTTAAACACTTGTGCATACATCATATCCGTGATCAAATGTGTATTGATTGTTGTGTGAATTATATGTAGATTGAATTTATCATTTCAGTGCACGCATTTCATTAGGCCCATCAGTTCCCCGTGGGATACGGGTTGAGCAACAGGAGCCTCATTAGATCTGCTCCGTTTGATTGAGCCTTGATCTCAAATACATCATCATTCATGTCATATACTCATCCAAAGTGGTTTGTGATTGTTTACATATATATGTTTGCTCACATGTGATTAATGCACGAATTTTCTATAATAAATAAAACAAGAAATTAGTTAAAATGTTTTATCAAGGTTCACTCGCCAACTTTTGTTGACCAAAATCTCCGCTGTTTTACACATGATACATGTGATCCAGCTGAGACAGGAAACACTTAGGATGGCCTAGAAGAATAAAAAAGTTAATGCTTTGGAATAAATATATAGTTTCATTTTCCTTTGTAATCGTATGAATTTTGTTTTTGGATATTTAAGTTTGTAATTTGAATTTAATAAATATGAAACATCTTAGTAAATATCATGAGCTTTGGTGATAACCCAATTATGCCTCGACTTTTATTCCGCTGCGGGTCGGGGTGTGACAGATTGGTATCAGAGCTTGTGACCATAGGGATATAGGATAGGTTATTAGACCCTTAGAGCCTATACTATAGTTGATTAAATTTTAGTTGTTTATGCGTTACATACAAAATTCATGATGTTTATATGTTTCATGTTTATTTTCACACCCAATATTATGCAAGCACGCTCACAAGTACATGTTAATATGCAATGCTCATCATAATTCATATCCTCATAACATATCATATATATGAGAGCACACACCTCACGATTTCCATGATTTTTGCAATGATTTTGTATTTTTCAAATCACATCAAAGTGAGTTCTCACGACGGGCATGTAGTAACTGGAAGGGTACGAGTACCGGTAGTCGAACGTCCTGTCTAGGCTTGGCATTCGTATAAATCCAAAATAAAGGACCAGTTTGCCTACCTGGGGACTAACGATGAGAGTACGAAGGACCTATTAGGCCAAAGCATGCTATACCAAACGTCGTGTGAGCTAACCCCACTTTGAGTTGTCATTGTGTCTACACCTGGACACCCTCCTACCATACATCTCGCAATCATGTTTTACGATTTTATTCGGGTGGTGCGAGTGTTAACCCGTCGACACCAATGTGAATCCTACCAAGCCCAATAGTCATGGGGGCCCACATGACTACACAAGCAATGGTATGGGGGACATTTGGAGGCCCAAACATGAGCAAACCCAAGACATCCTATGGATGTAGTTAAATTATTGTCAGTTATGTTATTTTTCATTCTTTTTACGACACATGACACCTAGAAAATTCTTAAGCTCACAATCTTCCTATATATGTTCCTGTAGATGTCGGCTAGGCAACTACGTGGAGGTAGAAGGTCAGGAAAGTCAAACGAACGCTTGGCCACACAAATTGCTAAACAAATGGCCGCAGTGCTTCCTGACATCGTGCTTCAAGTTCAACAAGCTCTCACCGCTAATCCCATCAACCCTCCCAACCAAGAAGACCAGGGCGTCGCCAACCCTCCTTCCAAAACCCCCAAGTGCACCTACAAACACTTCAAATCCTGTGATCCCCCAAAATATGAAGGGACCGAAGGTGTTATCGCTCTCCTTCACTGGTTTGAGGAAATGGAAAACACTTTCCTCAATTGCGATTGTCCCGAGGACCGTAAGGTACGTTACGCGACTGGAAGACTGTTTGGGGTAGCCCTTACCTAGTGGAACACGGAAAAGGGTAAGCGAGGAGTTGAAGATGCCATGGCCTTAACATGGGAAGTGTTAAGAGAAATCATGACAAGACGTTTCTGTCCAAGAAGCGAAATCAAAAAGCTGGAAGACGAATTCCACGCACTGAAACAAAAGGAAGGAGACCACACTTCATATAATAAGAGATTTCTCGAGTTGAACCAGATGATCCCCAATTTGTTCACCCCCTTGTACCGCTTAGTCGAACACTACATTCGAGGCCTCCCCTCGAAAATCCAAGATTCGGTTTTAAGCACTTCACCTGCAACACTTAAAGCCGCAATGGAGTTAGCTACAGAACTCACTGAGAATCGCATTCGAAATGGAAAGTTTAAAGATGAGAAGAAGAAAGCACCCATTGAGACCCCAACACCAAACCACCTCGTCTCATCCTCGAAGTTTGCTGGTAAGAGGAAGCGAAATAGCAAGAATTTTGCTGTACTCAAACCAACCCTCCTATCACTGCTGCACCAATCACCCAAATTGCTCCTCCAGCTGCACCATTCAAAAAGCTATACACTGGCCCACACCCAAAGTGCAACCGCTGTCAATACCATCACCCTCCCGAAAACCCCTGCCAACATTGCACAAGTTGTGGCCGTGCAGGTCACACCATCCAAACCTGCCGTACCCTTCAGCGAATGAACCGCAGTCAACCTCAAACTCAAACCCAAAATCAAATGGTGGGCCAAGCCTAACAACCCTTACTCCTACCACCTGCACAACACGCAGCCCAACCTTACTACCAACCCAACTACCCCATGATGCAACCCATGCGAGCCTGTTTCAATTGTGGGGACCCAAACCACTTCAGGAACACTTGTCCACGCCAAGTGAACATCATCCATGCCCAAGCTCAAGCGAATCCGGTAAACCAAGCTAACCAAGCTCCTCCACCTGCCAGAGGAAGAGCTTTCAATATCAATGCCAACCAAGCCAGGGCTGACAACAACGTGGTCAACGGTACGTTTCTCATCAATGGTAGTTATGCATCCATATTATTCGATACTGGTGCGGATAAGAGCTTTGTGTCCTTAGAATTCGAACCTATCCTCGACCAACCTCGTGTTAATCTCATGGAATCTCTAACGGTGGAAGTTGCTGACGGAAAACCCACTTCATTAAACTCTATTATACGCAATTGTACTCTCACTCTAAACGATCACGATTTTCCAATTGACCTCATTCCTATGAAGTTGGGAAGTTTCGATGTTATAATCGGTATGGACTGGCTCAGCCAGCATCACGCTGAAGTGGTGTGCCACGAAAAATTCATTCGCGTTCCTCTTGCAGACGGCCAGACACTATGTATTTTTGGGGAAACCCCTTCGAAAGGACTCAAATTAATGTCCTGCCTTCAAGCCCGAAGATATCTCCGCAAGAACTATGTCGCATTCCTAACTCACGTCGTCAAGAAGGGAAACAAGGAGAGGAAACTAGAAGATATCCCAATTGTGAAGGAATTCCCACAAGTCTTTCCCGACGACATTCAGGACTTCCTCCTGTGAGAGAAGTCGAATTTCGCATCGATCTTGTACCTGGCGCTACACCAGTCGCAAAATCTCCTTATAGGTTAGCCCCATCCGAAATGAAAGAGCTGGCCAGTCAACTGCAAGAGCTGACTGACAAAGGATTCATACGTCCTAGCTCATCGCCTTGGGGTGCACCTGTTCTTTTTGTGAAGAAGAAAGATGGAACGTTTCGCATGTGCATTGATTATAGAGAACTCAACAAGTTAACGGTTAAAAATCGCTATCCACTGCCTCGCATTGATGACCTCCTAGACCAACTTCAAGGCGCCACCTGCTTTTCAAAATCGACCTTCGTTCTGGTTATCATCAGCTTAGAGTGCACGAAGAAGATATCCCAAAAACCGCCTTCTGGACTCGTTATGGTCATTACGAGTTCATGGTCATGCCCTTCGGTTTAACCAACGCCCCCGCTGTCTTCATGGATTTAATGAATAGGGTATGCAAACCCTACCTCGACCGTTTCGTCATAGCCTTCATCGACGACATCCTTATCTACTCCAAGTCTAAATCCGATCATGAGCGACACCTTCGACTCATCCTTACACTCTTAAGGACTGAAAAGCTTTACGCTAAGTTCTCAAAATGCGAATTCTGGTTAGGAGAAGTACAATTCCTTGGTCATGTCGTCAATGACAAGGGAATTCATGTCGATCCTTCAAAAATCAAGGCAGTACAGGAATGGCAAGCGCCACGTACCCCTACCAAAGTTAGGTCATTTCTTGGTTTGGCTGGTTACTATCGACGCTTCATTGCCAACTTTTCCCGTATCGCGGTACCACTCACGGCCTTGACTCATGAAGGAAAACCCTTCATTTGGGGACCTAAGCAAGAGGCCTTCCAAACTCTAAAGCAAAAACACACCTATCCTCACACTCCCTGAGGGTTGCGATGACTTTGTGGTATATTGCGACGCATCATGGCAAGGGCTAGGCTGTGTATTGATGCAAAGAGGAAAAGTGATAGCCTATGCCTCTAGGCAACTCAAAGTTCATGAGAAGAATTACACCACCCACGACCTGGAACTTGGAGCCGTTGTGTTCGCTCTCAAGATATGGAGACATTACCTCTACGGTACCAAGTGTGAAATATACACTGACCACAAGAGTCTCCAACATATCTTCAACCAGAAAGAGTTGAATATGAGGCAACGAAGATGGGTCGAACTTCTCAATGACTACGACTGTGAAATTCGGTATCATCCTGGCAAGGCAAACGTGGTGGCCGATGCGCTCAGTCGAAAAGGTTATGCGAACTCCATTCGTCTTCTATGTTCGCAAATCATAACCAACATCAAAGATCGAATCCGGGAAGCTCAACATGTTTCTGTAACAGAAAATGACGTAAGCGATGAGCTGTCATGTGGAGCCGAACTCAAAATCGAAACCAAATCCAACGGTATTCTATACTATTTAAACCGCATATGGATTCCTGATCGCGATAACCTTCGTGATTTCCTCATGGATGAGGCGCACAAAACACGATACTCTGTACACCCAGGAGCCGACAAGATGTATCAAGACCTACGATACACCTACTGGTGGCCTGGCATGAAAAAGGATATCGCTGTTTTTGTTTCCAAGTGCCTTACCTGTTCTAAAGTAAAAGCTGAACATCAAAGACCTTCAGGAGTCCTAGTCCAACCCGAAATACCTGTATGGAAGTGGGAAAACATAACCATGGATTTCATTACCGGGTTACCTAGCACCTCCAGTGGGTATGACACCATATGGGTAATAATCGATCGTCTTACAAGTCATCTCACTTCATTCCGATTCGCGAGGACTTCAAGAACGAGAAGTTAGCTCGTATCTACATTAGCGAGATCGTAAGCCGTCATGGTGTACCATTAAGCATCATTTCAGACCGCGATGGTCGTTTCACTTCACGAACATGGCGAGCCGTACAAACCGCTTTGGGTACACGATTAGACCTCAGTACCGCCTTTCACCCTCAAACTGACGATCAATCTGAACGCACCATCCAAACCCTTGAAGACATGCTTCGAGCATGTGTCATAGACTTCAAAGGGAACTGGGACGCTCACCTACCATTAGTTGAGTTTTCGTACAACAATAGCTATCATTCAAGTATCGGTATGGCTCCTTTCGAAGCTTTATATGGTCGTAAGTGCCGATCTCCAGTATGTTGGCACGAAATTGGGGAAGCGCAAATCACCGGACCAAAATTAATTCAAGAGACAAACGACAAGATCCTTTAAATTCGAAACAATCTTCTAGCGGCTCAAAGTCGTCAAAGAGTTATGCTGACAAACGACGAAAGCCATTGGAGTTTGACATTGGTAATCAAGTACTTTTAAAAGTATCACCGTGGAAGGGAGTGGTTCGTTTTGGCCAGAAGGGCAAGCTAGCACCACGCTACGTAGGACCTTTCAAGATACTCGAAAGAGTAGGTCCTGTAGCATACAAGCTTGACCTACCAGAAGAGCTCAACAGAATTCATCCCACATTCCACGTATCAAACTTGAAAAAGTGCCTCGCCGATGAAAACTTCCATATTCCTCTAGAAGACATTCAAGTCGATGAATCGATGCACTTCGTTGAAAGACCAGTGGAAATCATGGATTTCGGAGAGAAGCGTTTAAGGAGAAGTCGTATTCCAATTGTCAGGGTACGTTGGGAGTCAAAACGAGGGCCCGAGTTTACTTGGGAACGTGAAGACTCAATGCGCGAAAAGTACCCGCACCTCTTTCCGGTTACCACTACTACCTAAATTTCGGGACGAAATTTCTAAAAGCAGGGGATATTGTAACATTTATGAAAAACGGGTTCAAAACCCGCCCCATTTTAAAATGAATATTTCTTTATTATTATAAGATATGGATTTTAGATATATCCTGGTTAATAAATAAACTTAAATATTTTTTTATAAAAAGAAATTCATGTATATATATATATATAAGTGTAAAAAAATAATAATAAATATGTTAACAAGAGGTTCAACCGGATTCGAACCCGGGCCTCTCATGTATACCCACACACTAAACACCACTACTCCACACACACATTCGTGACTAAATCCAAAACCAAATAACATTTATGAAGAATCTAGCGGAAAACCTGCAATTCGAATACACCACCTCTAAATCAGTCGTCAAAGCTTGAGCATGAAATTTATGGGCAAAACGCCTCTGTTGATCGAAACGTGTAATATTAATGACCGGCAACGGTTATAACCGAAGTTTTTGAAATTGATGAACTTGAAACCGAAAACTTGAATCTGGATTTCTTTGTCTAAATACTGTCCTTCAATCATTTCAAGCTCGCCTTTCGTTTCAATCATTACTCATATCCTCTCCATTCACTTTCACCGGAAATCGCAACTCAGGGCCGACGAAAACTTTGCCGGAAATCTAAAGAAACTCTCTGTTTTGGTATGTCATGTTACTTAATCTTTTTATTCAATCTAATATGAGTTTGTTGGTCAATTAAGCAAAACAGTCGGGATCACTGTTCTGTGTTTTTCTTAGTGAAGAAGATGAAGCTTAAGTTGTACATTAATATAATTAAAATCGGGTATTAAACCGGGTTAGACACACAGTCCAGCGGTGGACTATGTGCAAAGTTAACAAGCACGTTCCGGGTTCGAGCTTTGCTTGTGACCGATAGTCCTGATTAAGAATTCGTTTTTTTTTTAAAAGGAGTCTGTGCTTTCGGCAACCAGTTAATAAAAGTATTAAATCTCCCAATAATTACGAGCTAGACACCCAGCCCAGTTGGTAGGGCTGGGTGCAAATGAATACAAGATCGAGAGTTCGATACCGCGGGTGGACAGCGGTCCGATGATTTTAAATCTTTTTAAAATAAATGAATTTCAGAAAATTACTTAACTAGTATATAAGAATAATTAAATCAGAGAATATTTCGGGTTAGACACGTAGCTCAGTTGGTAGAGCTGCGTGCACGTATACGGGAGGTCACGGGTTCGAACCTCACTCGCCGCCTGAAATTCATGCTATCCGACCGGTCAGACCCGGTCAGACCTGACAAGGTCAACACATTTTTTTTAAATTTTGTTTTCTCATTTTTACTTATTAAATTGAAAAATTATTTAAAAATACTTAAAAATAAGATTCATAAGGTTAAAAATTTGCAATAAACTCATAGAAATAAGTCTAAAAATCTCATTAAGAGCACTAATTAAAAATATTAATCCCAAATAAAATTATTTATTTATCGAATTATTTCGTTATTATTTAGTTTAGTTTTCCCTCGTCGGTTGAATCATAAATTCGTGCGCATTCATCATTATCAAGGAACGCGCCCACTGTGAGTGAACCTCTACCAATTCCCCGTTTTAATCATGTTTTGGGGTGTATCATGTGTCGTACTATTCTTTTATTTTATTTAAACACTTGTGCAGACATCATATCCGTGATCAAATGTGTATTGATTGTTATGTGAATTATATGTAGATTGAATTTATCATTTCAGTGCACGCATTTCATTAGGCCCATCAGTTCCCCGTGGGATACGGGTTGAGCATCAGGAGCCTCATTAGATCGGCTCCGTTTGATTGAGCCTTGATCTCAAATACATCATCACTCATGTCATATACTCATCCAAAGTGGTTTGTGATTGTTTACATATATATGTTTGCTCACATGTGATTAATGCACGAATTTTCTTTAATAAATAAAACAAGAAATTAGTTAAAATGTTTTATCAAGGTTCACTCGCCAACTTTTGTTGACCCAAAATATCCCCTGTTTTACACATGATACAGGTGATCCAGCTGAGACAGGAAACACTTAGGATGGCCTAGAAGAATAAACAAGTTAATGCTTTGGAATAAATATATAATTTCATTTTCCTTTGTAATCGTATGAATTTTGTTTTTGGATATTTAAGTTTGTAATTTGAATTTAATAAATATGAAACATCTTAGTAAATATCATGAGCTTTGGTGATAACCCAATTATGCCCCGACTGTTATTCCGCTGCGGGTCGGGGTGGGACAGTACTTCTCCTAGGATCCCTTATATATATATATATATATATATATATATATATTAATAATATAAATATAATAAGAATAATATATTTCTTTCCATTCCTTAAAGGAATGAAAAAAAAACACTCATTTACCAAGGAATGAGAACTGTTATATTTGGAAGGACTTTCGAATGCTCCATTTCATTAATACATTTACTACATGGTTACCAAACATACTTCTTTTCATTCCATCAGAATGATTTATTCCATTCCACCTTATTTTTTTTTACTTTAGTCACAACAGTTTTGTTTTCTTAGATGTTTTAAAGGGATTTGTGATCTCAAGTATTGACAAGCTCACCCCATGGTCTATACCAGAATCCGTTGTCTTAAGGTAAAAATGTTATTGGAATTTGAAAAGATACTTAAGGTATGAAAGTTATGCACAATTATATTGTATTCATAATCATTTTTAAAAAGAACAAAGAAGTGCTTCCAGATTAACTCACTTCGTGCCATCCCATATTACTAAACACCGTATGTTTTAACACGAACCTCTTTCGACCCATTACTCAGCCTTTGAAATTTTATCTTTTCGTAGTTAACTCGGGCACTATTGACATTTTTTAACCATCAATTCTTACTTCCAGTGGTTCGAGGGTGGTTGGCTTGAAACTTGAAAGTATTTTAGTCGCATGGAAAAAAAAGTCAGCCATTGATAGTCGCATGGAAAAAAAAGTCAGCCATTGATAGTTCAACAAGGCGGCAAAGGTCTCACAGTAAAAGTTCATAATTGAAATTTTATTTTTTATTATTTTATATTTAATATGTAACTTTAGTTGTAAGAACTATTTACATATTAATAAATTGTTATTATTATTATTATTACATAGTATGTTATATAAATGTAAAAAATAGAAATATATTTAAATAATTAATGAATAAAAAACGAGCATAAATAATCACTCATGTGCCGAGCTGAGCTAGAATCTTAGAAATATAGCTCTTAATTCTCTAAGCAGACCGAGCTTGAGGCCAGTCCTCCAAGCTTGTTATACTTGAGCCCAGAACATTTTTATGTACAGCCCAACCGTTTTTTCATTAAGCTCGCAAAATAATTATTACATAACCGTTTATGAACCTGGTTCGGGTAAAAGAGACGATTTCAGAAATTTCAAACAAACATCTACTGATTGTCTAATTGTCAAATCCAAATGTTCACTAATGTAAAAGAGACAAAATTTTATAAATTAGATCAGCCTACCGATGCATTTCTTCTCTCCATACTAGGCCTTCGCCACCTTGTAATCCAATCTCCAGTATGACAAGTCTACTGATTCAATGCTTTGTGAAAAGCATCCTGCACAATCAACAAACCGTAAATGCCAATTAGGGGTGTAAACGGGTCAGAGCTGATCCCAAGCTAACCCAAGCTCGCGCTAAGCTCATATAAAGCTGTCTATAAAATCGAGCAACCTCAACCAGTGATCGTTTATTATTTACTAAATATTTTAATTGTTATATATTTCTATACATAAAATTATTTATATAATTTTGTTATTTTAGTTTTCTACATATAATAATATATATTGTTTATTCAACTTAATCATTATTTAATATGTAATTATAAACTTATCATACAGATATAATAATACAAATAACAGGCTTGTTTGGGCTTGTGTGCGTCAAGCTCGGCTCATTTTGAGCTTTTTCTGATCGATCTTGAGTTCACGAGCAATCGAGCATCTTGGCTCATTTACACCCATAGTGCAATCAACATCATGCAAACATAAACACAAGACCAGAAGACAACCAACAACTATTAATCTAGGTAAAATCAGATATGTGACCAGATAGATCTAACATTGATAGTAAACCAGCAGGTAAGGAAAGCGCATCTCAAAAACCCAGTTCAGAAGGCTGGTCCTTGTTCAACAATGATGTTCTTCTACCCTTGTAATAATTTCAATATATTACTTGGGTACGTGTTTGATATTTAGACTTATAGACTTGATGGCGAAAACACTTAAAGGTAGTGTTACTTTCCCTGTTAAGTCATGGATGTTATATAAGTTGCTAATTGTGTATAAGAATTAATTTTGAAAGGGTAAATTTAGTTTAGATTTCAAAATTTATCAGTAGAATCATAAGATCTCAAGTTTTGTAACGTGCATCGAGTTTTTGTGATTTTGATTTATATTATCTACGGTTTTGCATTTACTAGTCATATGTTGGACGTTTGAACAACTTGTACAGGTATTGAACTTAAAAATCTTACATCTGTAAGTAATTTATAATAGAGTTGGAGATAAGAAAGTTGTAAATTCACAAACTTGAACTATTTACATATTAATAAATTGTTATTATTATTATTATTACATAGTATGTTATATAAATGTAAAAAATAGAAATATATTTAAATAATTAATGAATAAAAAACGAGCATAAATAATCACTCATGTGCCGAGCTGAGCTAGAATCTTAGAAATATAGCTCTTAATTCTCTAAGCAGACCGAGCTTGAGGCCAGTCCTCCAAGCTTGTTATACTTGAGCCCAGAACATTTTTATGTACAGCCCAACCGTTTTTTCATTAAGCTCGCAAAATAATTATTACATAACCGTTTATGAACCTGGTTCGGGTAAAAGAGACGATTTCAGAAATTTCAAATAAACATCTACTGATTGTCTAATTGTCAAATCCAAATGTTCACTAATGTAAAAGAGACAAAATTTTATAAATTAGATCAGCCTACCGATGCATTTCTTCTCTCCATACTAGGCCTTCGCCACCTTGTAATCCAATCTCCAGTATGACAAGTCTACTGATTCAATGCTTTGTGAAAAGCAACCTGCACAATCAACAAACCGTAAATGCCAATTAGGGGTGTAAACGGGTCAGAGCTGATCCCAAGCTAACCCAAGCTCGCGCTAAGCTCATATAAAGCTGTCTATAAAATCGAGCAACCTCAACCAGTGATCGTTTATTATTTACTAAATATTTTAATTGTTATATATTTCTATACATAAAATTATTTATATAATTTTGTTATTTTAGTTTTCTACATATAATAATATATATTGTTTATTCAACTTAATCATTATTTAATATGTAATTATAAACTTATCATACAGATATAATAATACAAATAACAGGCTTGTTTGGGCTTGTGTGCGTCAAGCTCGGCTCATTTTGAGCTTTTTCTGATCGATCTTGAGTTCACGAGCAATCGAGCATCTTGGCTCATTTACACCCATAGTGCAATCAACATCATGCAAACATAAACACAAGACCAGAAGACAACCAACAACTATTAATCTAGGTAAAATCAGATATGTGACCAGATAGATCTAACATTGATAGTAAACCAGCAGGTAAGGAAAGCGCATCTCAAAAACCCAGTTCAGAAGGCTGGTCCTTGTTCAACAATGATGTTCTTCTACCCTTGTAATAATTTCAATATATTACTTGGGTACGTGTTTGATATTTAGACTTATAGACTTGATGGCGAAAACACTTAAAGGTAGTGTTACTTTCCCTGTTAAGTCATGGATGTTATATAAGTTGCTAATTGTGTATAAGAATTAATTTTGAAAGGGTAAATTTAGTTTAGATTTCAAAATTTATCAGTAGAATCATAAGATCTCAAGTTTTGTAACGTGCATCGAGTTTTTGTGATTTTGATTTATATTATCTACGGTTTTGCATTTACTAGTCATATGTTGGACGTTTGAACAACTTGTACAGGTATTGAACTTAAAAATCTTACATCTGTAAGTAATTTATAATAGAGTTGGAGATAAGAAAGTTGTAAATTCACAAACTTGAAATATATATATATATATATATATATATATATATATATATATATATATATATATATATTTATCAAATATTTATATCTTTTTTCAGTAGCAAAGGGCTAACATGGTCATTTGCTTTAGCACTTGGCCCTAATAAATGAACTTTTGTTATCTGCCATGTCAGATATCATTTAAATGATTTTTTAATTAATTATGCTGAAATTTAATACCTTTTTTGTAATAAAATTCAACGATTTTGTGTTGGTTTTTCGAATTCTTATGTTAGATAAAAGCAACTCCTAATATACAATATTGTTACATAAAAGTGAAAATTTCAACTCATGTACTTACGAAACTTGAGAATCAAATAGCTACAAGAACAAGACAGATGGGTAAAACAATTCAACAGCATCTAGGGTCTGTTGTAATGCTTACAACCTCCAAAATCGTATTTATTCAAAGATTCATGTTGTTATTGTTATAATATTGTACAATGTAATCATAAATAAAACATAGATACTTAAAAAGAGGTTACAAGAAATGGGATCTGTTGGTCAAACTCGGCCCGCCCATTTCAACACATCCTTAAAATGACTATTACCCAACCCGCCCATTGAGTATGCATCGAATAATACTTACAGAAGTTGATGTTTTGAGCAGCTCCCTGATTGCCATAGTTGCATAGCAAGATGCTGCAAGTGTGAAGCTCAATTTGAGGGCTAACTGCTCCCCTTGCAACACTGCTTCTTCGTTTTGTGTTTTGTTAGGTTTTGTAACGATGTCTAAATCCGTCCTTGTCAACGGGATACTTACGTCTTTATACTTTATCAACTCCCTGCAACAAACAACCCTTTCAGAAGTTGGTCTAAAATTCCTAGATAGCAAAGTAATGGTAACAAAATAACGGTAACATTCATGATAACAATATATAATGAAACTAATATCAGAAAAGTAACTGCTACAAAATAATCAAGTATCAAAATTTCATTTCTCGCAAGGAAGACAAGAAGACATAAGTTACCATTCAAAATCCTTTGCTTTTCCAAATACCCGTCGATAAGCTCCAGTCATGCTTGTTAGCGAGAACTCCCTGGCAAAATTTAGTAGCATTTATTACATATAACACTAGTTCTGATGTTGCTTAAATGCACATCCATTAGTATAAATAGAGGGTCGGAATATGTTTTTTCCACCAATTTAATACAGTTTTAACACCGGGAAACATGTAATATGTATACTAAAACTGGAATCGTATTCCAAAAGTTTGTTGAGACCCCTCAAGCCAATGGAAGTAGGATAACTAACTTGACGTTATGCATACTCTCTGTCAAGCTGACACCATCCTGTCATGGAACAAACACTACATTCATGATTGATATGGGATTGTTAAAAAAAAGGCATGTAAAAAGAGGAAACCAAAAGAACTTATTATTGAGAAAAGACAGAATAGATACACGTCTTAAGTGGATGTTCACAAGTAAACTTTAGAAACATGGAAATAATGATGTTCATAATGGAAGTCCAAAAAATAGCAAAGCGCGGTATTAAAAAATTTTCATAAATAAATTACAAGTCAAGGATGTATATTGTCAAAAAAAATTATGATGTAAAGGCCAGTGAAGTCATGGGTTAGTTCATTTCATTGTGGTGCGCATGGTTCAATTGGTTAAGTTATTATCCTTAACCGAAGTCATCGGTTAGTCTATTTTATTAACCAATCAGATTTTGGCTAATCAGTTCAGTTTATTTGGTTAGATTGACGATTTTTATTCGGTTCGTTCAATTTCAGTTAATAGCAAAACCAAACTTGCGCTATAAGTTTTAGCTTAGAAATACATGAAACTGAGGTGTAAATACATGAAATGGATGTATAAATAGTAAAATACATGAGACGAAGGTATAAAATATGAAATACGTGAACTTAAGGTATAAAAGCTAGAAATATATACAAGAGTAAATTACAAAAGTTGTCCTTTATATTTATACCAAATTTCAAAGATTGTCCTTTGTCTTTAAAATTGATGGAATTCGTACTTCATGTTTACAAATACGCAAGATTTATCTTGTTTGGGGTTAAAGGACATAATACGCAAGATTTGTAAACATAAAGTACGAATCTCATCAATTTTAAAGGCAAATGACAATATTTGAAATTTGATATAAACATAAAGGACAAATTTTGTAATTTACTCTATATAAAAATATGAATAACCGGTTCGGTTAATTTTGGTTAAACAAGGCTACAAAAACTGATAACCGGTTTTTGGTTAAATCAGTTTTCAACTAATCAGTTTCAGTTAATTCAGTTTTTCGTTGATTCCGGTTCGATTTCATCTGTTTTTGGTTAACGATTCGGTTATTGCTCACTCCTAGACGCCGTTAATCACGTAACATATCATTTTTTTTAATTAAAAAACTATATTTATACTATACTCAAATTAAAGAAAATAAAATACTTGTTTTTTGGTGTTTCTTTTTAATGATAATAATGTACGAAGAAGTTATGGTCGTTTAAAAATCGTGGGAGTGGTTAGTTTTTTATATGGGGATAAAATGTGGGAGTGGTTGGTTTTTTATATGGGGATAAAATGTAAACACTAACTAATTATCCATAATTTGGTTAAAGATGAGGGAATTAAAGTGTAACCAGAATAAGGGGATTTAAGTGTAATTAGTGTTTAGAAGACTAATTTGCCCTCAATTTTTGGGTTGTACTTTATGCATTAAACAAAAAGTTGTTAACTTTTGGGTATCTTATAATGTCATTCCTTCATGCATTATAATATAGTGTGTGTGTATATATATATAGGGTTAGGTTCATTTGTGAACAACCCCCTTGATTGTGAACACTAGTGAACTAATCCTAGCCCTTCATTATCAATACACAAGTGTATACGCCAGTGTATACACTGATAACCGGTTTTTGGTTAAATCAGTTTTCAACTAATCAGTTTCAGTTAATTCAGTTTTTCGTTGATTCCGGTTCGATTTCATCTGTTTTTGGTTAACGATTCGGTTATTGCTCACTCCTAGACGCCGTTAATCACGTAACATATCATTTTTTTTAATTAAAAAACTATATTTATACTATACTCAAATTAAAGAAAATAAAATACTTGTTTTTTGGTGTTTCTTTTTAATGATAATAATGTACGAAGAAGTTATGGTCGTTTAAAAATCGTGGGAGTGGTTAGTTTTTTATATGGGGATAAAATGTGGGAGTGGTTGGTTTTTTATATGGGGATAAAATGTAAACACTAACTAATTATCCATAATTTGGTTAAAGATGAGGGGAATTAAAGTGTAACCAGAATAAGGGGATTTAAGTGTAATTAGTGTTTAGAAGACTAATTTACCCTCAATTTTTGGGTTGTACTTTATGCATTAAACAAAAAGTTGTTAACTTTTGGGTATCTTATAATGTCATTCCTTCATGCATTATAATATAGTGTGTGTGTATATATATATAGGGTTAGGTTCATTTGTGAACAACCCCCTTGATTGTGAACACTAGTGAACTAATCCTAGCCCTTCATTATCAATACACAAGTGTATACGCCAGTGTATACACTGATAACCGGTTTTTGGTTAAATCAGTTTTCAACTAATCAGTTTCAGTTAATTCAGTTTTTCGTTGATTCCGGTTCGATTTCATCTGTTTTTGGTTAACGATTCGGTTATTGCTCACTCCTAGACGCCGTTAATCACGTAACATATCATTTTTTTTAATTAAAAAACTATATTTATACTATACTCAAATTAAAGAAAATAAAATACTTGTTTTTTGGTGTTTCTTTTTAATGATAATAATGTACGAAGAAGTTATGGTCGTTTAAAAATCGTGGGAGTGGTTAGTTTTTTATATGGAGATAAAATGTGGGAGTGGTTGGTTTTTTATATGGGGATAAAATGTAAACACTAACTAATTATCCATAATTTGGTTAAAGATGAGGGAATTAAAGTGTAACCAGAATAAGGGGATTTAAGTGTAATTAGTGTTTAGAAGACTAATTTACCCTCAATTTTTGGGTTGTACTTTATGCATTAAACAAAAAGTTGTTAACTTTTGGGTATCTTATAATGTCATTCCTTCATGCATTATAATATAGTGTGTGTGTATATATATATAGGGTTAGGTTCATTTGTGAACAACCCCCTTGATTGTGAACACTAGTGAACTAATCCTAGCCCTTCATTATCAATACACAAGTGTATACGCCAGTGTAAATCAATGGCCAGGATTTGATGATGAAAACACACTAGTGTATTTTATGATTTGATGATGTAAATAAATCAATGGCCAGGATTTGTTCACTCAGTTCTAGAGTGAACGCTAGTGTATTTGTGAACTGAGTGAACAAATCCTGGCCATTGATTTACATCATCAAATCGTAAAATACACTAGTGTATTTTCATCATCAAATCTTGGCCGTTGATTTACACTTGTGTATTGATAAATCAAAGGCTAGGACACACAGTTCACTATCAAGGGGGTTGTTCACAAATGAACCTAATCCTATATATATGTGTATATATATATACATACACACTTTAGCAAGAGAAAACAACACACCTTGTTGGCCAAATCTTGATAGCATTGTTCAATGTCATTCTGTGGATAGATTACCCTTGAACTGCCACATAAAAATGTCAAAAATAAATAAACCCAAATTCCATATCCCAAAAGTTTGATGTAACATGAAGTGTTATCCTTACCCAGGCAAAGGAAGAACAACATCAGTATAAGTGTAACGTCCTGAAGCAAGGTCTTCACTGTTCACGACCTATTAACAATATATTCTTAAGTTGCGGGCTTGTTCCAACAGAGCCATAATACACTTTGCATTTTTGTACTTGAACATAGAACAATGTTCATATTTTGATATAACATCTGATATAGTAAGTATTATCTGACCTTAACCGAGGTGCAATTTCCTTCAGATGCATGTGCATCAACCTCATCTAAATGGTTAATCTCAGATGAATCATTGCACCCGAGTCCTTCAAATTCAGAATCATTAACTTCATTACAACTTTCCTCATTGCAATAGACTAAATCCCCTAACACTACTTGCTCAGTCCCTGAAAAATTACAGAATTATGTATCTAAGCTATCCTTTACTTTTACACAAATACACATACAGGGTGCATAATTTAAGTTACGGAAGCATGCTTTAAATCATAAATGATTCAGACCGTATTTTTGTACTCTCATGCTAGCGGCGTGGTTCCACAAATAGCTTTGGTAACTGTGCACATACCTGAAAAGTAAACAAAAATCCACTTTATATTGACAAAGCTTGTCATTGTCCATAAATATATATGAAGTTTGCAACTCTAGACTTAGACCGTGCGATATGGGTTCGGGAAGGGCTCGGGAAGGCTGAGGTGAAGCATTTTGCCGACGGGGAACACCACCCCCACCAATAGTTCGTCGGTGCCCAGGGGGAATTCCCCCGATCTCCCCGATGATTTGTATGTGTATTTCATTGATTTTTTTCCTTGTTTTTAATATGTTTTTTTAATACTCTGTTTTTCTTGTTGCAGGTTTGAAACAGGAAGAAGGGTTTTTCTGTTAAGGGTTTTAATGGAAGAGAAAGAAGGTTTTTTTTTGTTTTTGAAGGTTTTAACCCTCAAGTTTGTTTTTTAACTTACCAACCCCTCAAGTTTGTTTTTTAACCTACCAACCCCTCAAGTTTGTTTTAGTTTTAAATAATACATCTTAAAATTTAGTTTTAATTTTAAAAAGACCTCTCAAATTTGTTTTTCGTTATATATTTTAATGTTTTAAAGTTTAATTTAAATTAAAAATATGTTTTCTGATTCTTATCTTAACAATATACTATAAAAAATGGAAAGGGGAAGAAGGGGAACCACACCCCTACTTTGGGGAAGGGTGCTGAGGTGGAAGGGGAAGGTGATGTGGCGCTGAGGTTGACAAGGGGGAAATGGAACCATACCCCATAGCCTTAATAATACATACAAAAAAGAGCTGTAATAGACTAAGCACCATCCGTTGATAAATTGGAGTTCTTCAAACTAAGTACTAATAATCAAAGTTGTTCAAATATAAATCTGTAACAACAGCATAGAAGATGCGGATTTCAGATCCTAAAGAAGCATACTTATATTCTATCTATTACTATTTCAACTTAGATAAATAGAAGTGATACTTACATCATTCTAAGGGTCCTAGGTACAGCCTTCATAGCTTGCAAGTAGTTCCCAGGACTCTTTTTCAAACACTGCAGCTGATAATAAGTTGAAAACATTGAAAACAGTATGTAAATTGATGCTTGCCTAACCATACAAAGCAATGTAAAACGTGAGCAAGAGAGAAGAGATATTCATTAATTGATTTATAAATAAGCGACATACAAAAGGAAACCAACAAGAAATATATGATTGTAAATGTCTACAACTTACTATGGCCTTTTCAGCTACCAGAAAGCGAGGCAATTGCCTCAAGGTCCCATCAATGTCTTCACTTTCTTTGTAATATTCCCGTATCCTCCTTATGTCATCCTTTTGTGTCCAAAAGTTTATATTAAGGAAAACTTAATACAATGAAGCGTCTGATCAAATAACTTTACAACATTCAAATTAAAAGGATATCACCATCCCTTGGATCAAGAATCATGCTCACTGCCTCTTTCCATTCTCCACGAAGTAGTTTAGCACCAATGAGGTGAGTAGGTACAGAACCAGTGCCAAATCGCTGTTCCAGAATAAGAAAAAAATAATTACAAAGTGAAAGAGAGGGTGTTCTAGTGTTGAGTGAGACTTTACCTGCATGCCAAAATAGTTTATGAATCCATGCTTTCCTAAGGCATCTGCTGCTGCTTTTACAGTATCCTCTGAATCTGCAACCACTCCCCTACAAAAAATAATCACAGTTTATTATCTGCCAAATAATGTAATTAAAATAATGAATCTTAGTTATGCAAAAACCTCAGTGTGATTGTGAATCGATTCCCATGAAGCTCTCCAAGAACAAGCCCTTCATTCACATAACTACATGCAACACATATTACTGTAAGGATTGATTGATGATGAACAGACCAAGAGGTTTTAACTTCTTGCACTTACCAAAAGTCACCAACTTTAATTCCAATTAATCTATTATTTAGACTAGCCAATCTATTTGCACGCTGCTTGAATACAGTAACCTGAGAAGTCAATTATGACAGAGGAAAGGTCAGACATCACAGAAAGAAGCGGAATCTGTTCCATTTTTTCACTAATACACCGATATCCTAATCAATTCTTTTTAAGGACACAATACTTCAATTTCCAAAGAGGAAGACTCAATTCATAAGATAGGACCTAAACACCAAAAAAGCATCACTTGTCTAAAGACCTAATTCTATTATAAGAGATTATGAGCTTAACTACGAACGAGATCAAATGGAAAACTCAACTTCGGAGACTTTAGGAAAACATGTGTTTTCTATTGATATTTCACAGCTATTTATACAAGGTAAAAATGTAAATTAACATAATCAAGCCTATGTAACCCTATATACAATCTGTAACTGTCATGTAATACCTAATTTGTAACCACTATATATGAACGAGTGCATATGGTCATATAAACGAGTAGCATTTGAGCAAAAAAAAATACAAATAGCAAAAGTAATTGCATTTAGTAAATCTAAGTTCAAGATGCATTTATATAACTGAGTTAAGATGCAAAAGAAACAACTCAAAGAGACCTAATGTGCATACTGATACAAACCTATAACCCATCACTCACATAGCTTGCATAGATGTTGCAAAAAATAGGGGTGTGTAAACTCAGGTCATAACGGTAAACCAGTAAAACCGAACCGCGGCTTGAACTTGTACACTTGGCTCAGTTC
>CAMTDV010000216.1:0-53145 GCA_947069175.1 Scalesia atractyloides
CAATTTAACAGGCAACTGACACTCAACCTTTAACTCTTTTAAAACGTTTAGAATCCACATAACTTCACATGCAGCCGAACACATAGCCCTGTATTCGGCCTCAGGTGTAGATCTAGAAACAACACTTTGTTTCTTACTTTTCCAGGAAACCAGTGAGTTTCCTAGAAAGATTCCAAACCCAGTGACAGACTTTCTAGTGGCCAAACATTTGGCCCAATCTGAGTCAACATACCCAATAAGACTACTCCCATTACCTTTTTTAAACATCACACCTTTTCCAGGTGACAACTTTAAGTATTTTAGTAATCTTAAAGCAATCTTCAAATGACAAATAGTAGGGGCATGCATAAACTGACTCAAAAACTGCACAGCATAGCTTATATCTGGACGAGTTATAGACAAGTAAATGAGTTTCCCAATTAGTTTTTGAAAGTTTGTAACATCTTTAACCATTTCTTTATCTTGTGTTATTATATTTACTAAAACATGACTTGGTTCAATAGGTGTGTTCACAGCTTAACTCCTAGGTACCCAAACTCACTAAGTAATTCAAGACAATACTTTCGTTGAGTTAAACACATACTAGCATCAGAATACAAAACTTCAATACCTAGAAAGTATTTCAGAATCCCTAAGTCTTTAATCTGAAAATTATCACTTAGAATAGTTTTAACATTAACTATCTCAGACTGAGAATTACCAGTCACAATTATATCATCTACATAAACTAACAGCACTACAAAAATAGAACCTTTAGACAAGGTGTACATAGAGTGGTCACACACCCTTTGAATAAAACCCATACCAACCAAAACATGTGTTAGTTTTTCGTTCCACTTCCTAGGGGCCTGTTTAAGCCCATACAGGGACTTAACCAGTTTACACGCCCTAGTTTCCTTACTTGGAAAATACCTAGGTGGTAAGGTCATGTATACATCTTCAGAAATAGAACCATACAAGAATGCGTTATTAATATCGAGTTGAAAAACGGGCCTATTATTCTCAACAGCTAAAGACAATACACAACGTATAGTAACCATTTTTATCACAGGAGAAAAAGTTTCCCCATAGTTAACTCCCTCTCGTTGACTATACCCTTTTGCAACAAGTCTAGTTTGAACCTTTCCACCTCCCCACTAGATTTGTATTTTACTTTAAACACTCACTTACAACCTACAGCCTTTCTATCTTTAGGTAAGTCAACAAGAACCCAAGTTTTATTACGATACAATGCTTCCATCTCTTTATTCATTGCTTCAACCCACCTAGGGTCTTTAGCAGCCTCAAAATAACTAGTTGGTTCTACTGTTTTATTAAGACTCGAAATAAAACACATGTTTTCAACAGACAAATTTGAATAATTCACAGACTTCTCAATACCATACTTGACTTTTCCATCAACAATATAATCACTAAACTTTCTAGGAAATACATTTACCCTAGATGACCTCCTAACTTCAATCCTATTTCCCTCAGATAGGTTGGTCTCATCAGCTGGGAATTCAGTGTCCTCTGCCCTGCCAAGATTCTCACCTCTACTACTCTCACAATTACTAGTAGTTGTAGTCGATGCATCTCTAACTATTGGACAACTAGAGTCAACTACACTAGTAGGGGCAGCCGTGGTAGAGTCACTTGGCTGCTGATCCTGACTGAAACTCCCATGAGAACCATTTTCCCATCCTTCATCATTGGGAGTTAATAACACATTTTCAGAGTTAATGGATGTAGATGACTCAACCAAATCAAAAAAAGTTTATATGAGTTAAACTTTGACCATGAATAACATCAGAATTATACTTTTCAGGAGTTTTAAAAGGAGATACATGTTCATAAAATTTAACATCTCTTGAATATAGTTCTTTTTTACTGTCTATACTCCATAACTTGTAACCTTTTTTTGAATTTGAATATCCTATTAAAACTCATTTCTCTGCACGTGTAGACAATTTATCAGACTCATTTAAAACAGTACTAAAGCACAAACATCCAAAAAATCTTAAATGCTCAAGAGATGGCTCAAAACCATACACTAATTCATACGGACTCTTACCTAACAACACAGAAGAGGGAATCCTGTTAATTAAATAAACTGCAGTTAGAATACAATCTGCCCAAAACCTTAAAGGTAATCCTCCCTGATACAACAATGCCCTAGCCATGTTTAGAAGGTGTCGATGCTTCCTTTCCACCACACCATTCTGCTGTGGTGTATAGGAGCAAGATGTCCACACCCCGACCCGCAGCGGAAAAGGTGATCGGGGCATGATTGGGTTATCATCAAAGCTCATGACATTTATTAAGCGTTTCATATTCATTAATACAAATTAAATGGAAATTTACAATGATTGCTACAACATAATCTAACTAACAATCTAACTTCTTTGTTCTCTTCTAAGGCATATCCTATGTTATCCTTGCTTCAACCTGTTCACCTGTATCATGTGTAAAAAGGTTTTTGGATCAACATAATGTTGGCGAGTGAATCCTATGGAAAACATTTTAACAATTTATTTAAATTGATTATGAAATATGTGCACAACCAAACATGAGTAAAATTAGATGTACCTTGATCAATAATCATAAGATGTTAAATGAAACACTCATGAACAATAATGGAACAATTAAAGGCACGCGATGCTCAACTCGTCTCTCACGAGGAACTGAGGGGCCTGATGAATGAATTGCATAAACATGATAATATGAATAACACAACTACAAACAATATAAACTCAATGATACACACATGAACAATAATGAAATTGATATGAAGCACGCGATGTTCTACTCGTCTCCCACGAGGAACTGATGGGCTTAATGTATGAGTTTTATATGACTTGACAAAAGGCAATAAGTAAATCACAACAATAGAACAATCTAAGTTTAAGTCATGATGTGGTATGGCACAAGTTTAAATAAATAAATTAATTAATTTCATAACACATGACACACCCCAAAACGTGTAATTTAAAAGGGGGAATTGTAAGATTCACTCACAGTGGGTGCGTTCGGTTGATGACGTTGAATGCACGCGAAGTGGTTTTAACCACGAGTGAGGTTTAACCTAGATAAATCGCATTATGGTTTGGTAAGTAAACGGATTTTATTAAACTATTTTAGTAGGATTGTTGGGTGTATTTTTGTGAATTTGAGGCTATTTTCTAACCTTAAAAATGTTATTTTTAAGTATTTATAATTGATTTTTAATTAAAATAATTAAATAAAAATAATAAAAAAAATTATTTTATTTTTGCTACAGTGACTTTGACCTGTTGACTTTGACTGGCGTTGACCGGTTCGAGGCATATTGTTGTGCGCTGGGTGAGGCTCGAACCCGAGACCTCCCGTACGCGTGCACGCAGCTCTACCAACTGAGCTACGTGTCTAACCCGTTATATATCCGATTTTAATTTCATATATACATTAATTAGAATTAACAGAAAATCATTTTTATTTTAAAAACAGTTTAAGCGGACCGGTCTTGCACTCCACAGGTCTCGAACCCGGGACCTGTGGTTTAATCTAACACACAGTCCACCGCTGGACTGTGTGTTTAACATGTTATATATTTCCACTTTTATTATACTTAAATACAAATTATCTGCTATCATTTCTGACTCTATTTAAAAAGTTAATAATTGTCCGAGTCGATGTAAGAGACCGGACTCGAACTTGTGACCAGTGATATAAACAAACACACAGTCCACCGCTGGAATGTGTGTCTAACTTGGTTATTATTCCGGTTATCAATATACTTAACATATATCTATATCGACTCCGGTTCAGTTAAACAAAAAATTTGATTTTTATTAAGGCAGCGTGTGTGAGACGGGAATCGAACTCGAGACCTTTGCATTATTAACGTTTTATGTGCACACAGTCCACCGCTGGACTGTGTGTCTAACCCGATTAATTTCATGATTTTAATTATACTTATAATATAACGAGATACATCGTCTTCTTCATCAAGGTTGAACCAGAATTCGGAAATCGACGGGTTCAAAGTTTTTATCGGTTTGATAGTGTTTTACAGTCGATTAAGGTAAGATAAAAGTGAAAAGGAAAAGAAACTGGGCGGAGAGGTATACCGACTGGATCCTCTGTTTTCCGGCAGAACTCCGGCGACAGGATTCAACTCCGGCGTCAGGTGTCTTGCAGCAGCGAGTCTCCGGAAAGCTTGGAAAGAGTATGGGTATCTCCGGGATAAGCTTCAGGGGCTCAGTGAGGTTCAGAAATAAGAAAGTCGGTTTTCCGGCGATGAGCAGGGAAATTCCGGCGAGTGGAATTACGCCGAGAAAAGCTGTGATTTTGAGCGAAAGTGTTTGTCGTGGGTTGTGGGTGAACTTATAGTGCAAATCGTTGAAGAATCTGGTCTGAATTCCGACTGTATTCGTTTATTTAAAATTTCCGGCGGTTTTGAAAAGTGTCGCGGACTTCAAACATCGGTTATAACCGATGTCTGGTTAATGGTTTACGTTATAACGTAAATCGTAGTTAAGACTCGCGAGTTTACCGGGATTCCGACGACTGAACTGATTGGGCGCCGGTTTTGAATTCGTAACGACACTTTATCAGTTAAATGATTCTACTAGATAACAAACAAAGCAGTTGGCGCAGTGGTTTGTGTGTGAGGTGATAAGTCACTGAGTGACTCGGTACAGACCCGGGTTCGAAACCCGGCAGATGCATAATATTTTTATTTTGCGATTTTTGACAGTTTTTCAAAAACTAAATATATATTCCCGTATAATAATTGATTACGGATCGTTTAAAAATATTTTGGGCATTTAATTCGCAACGAAAATTTTGACTGACTGTTCGGTTGATAAACGGAGCGGGTTTGGTAAATCCGTTTTTTTGACGGATGTTACACAAGAGGTCTGATGAATAATTCCCTTTTGTTTACAAAAACTTGACATTTGTTGATTAACAAATTCAGTGCCGTTATCACTTCTAAACACTTTTATTTTCCTTTCAAACTGAGTTTGTAATAATTCCTAGAAGTTTACAAGATTTTCAAAAACTTCAAACTTGTTTTTTAAAAGAAAACACCAAACAGTTCTGGAAAAATCATCAACAACAGTCAAAAAATACGTATACCCTTCCCTACTTGTGATCCTATAAGGACCCCACAAGTCTAAATGAATTAACTCACCCACACTTTTAGACTTATGATCACTTAAGGGAAAAAGAACTCTAACTATATTTCACAGGGATTTTTTTCACCAGACCCTAAATTCAGACTACCCTTAAGCACAGAAAGGACTTGGTCAGAGGGATGACCTAACCTATTATGCCAAATATCAGACTTAATCATACTATTAAAACATACATTATTACCATTTTTACTAACAAAATACAATCCATTCTCTTGTCTACCAGTCACCAGGACTCTCCTTGACTTCGAATCCTGAATAGCACACGTAGTCTCATCAAAAATAACAGACAATTTATTATCTTTGGCAAGTTTGTGGACAGACACAAGATTTACACTATAACCAGGAACATAAAAAACATCATTTAACACAACACCAGAAGCTAACTTAATGTCTCCAATTTTAGTGACTTTTGCATTTGTTCCATTTGGATGACAAACTTTTAGATCAAATTCTGATACATCAACACAATTATACATATACTTATCATTCATAACCATGTGTTGGTTAGCTCCTGAATCTATGACCCAATTGTAATCAGTTGCATGACTAACAAAGCTAGAACAACTAATAAAACTACCACAAACACCTGAAACATTAACATTACTATTCAGACCAAGAGACTGACCTCCCATATTGGAACTCTGCTGACCAGTCCCATACTTTTCATTCACAAGACTCAGAAGCTTTGAAATCTGCTTATTTGTAAAAGGCATAGAAGGGCTAGATACTACATTAGCCTTATTCACATTTGCATTATTACTACTATTAGTTTTACCCATTGAAACATTAGGTTTTCTTTTAAAACTAGGTGGATAACCAACTAACTCAAAACATCTATCCATTGTATGACCAATCATATTACAGTTAGAACATTTCAAATTTGGATTAGGACCTCTAAATGATTTTCTTTTTTGATAAAAAACAGGATTAGACTTGGTTAAAAAAGACACATTTGACCCATTCTTTTGACCACCACTAGCAGACCTATGTGATTCTTCCCTAGAAATGATAGAGAAAGCAACCTTAACAGATGGTAGTGGTTCGCTTGTGAGTAAACTAGTTCTCACTGGTTGATAAATGTGATCCAACCCCATGAGAAATTGCATTAGCTTTATCAAAGTACCAAAATCATTATAATCTTTAGCAGCATCACAAGAACAGGAAGGCAATTGCAACATTGCATCAAATTGCTTCCACATAGTATTTAACTTGTGATAGTATTCAGAAACAGAAGTACCATTTTGGGAAATACAGTTAATCTTTTTATACAAGTCATACACAACAGAACCATCTACCTTGTCATAGGTCTCTTTCAAATCATTCCACACTTCTGAGGCAAGTTTTGAAAAAACTTATCCCAAATACAACTCCTCAGACATAGAGTTTAATAACCATGTTAATACTAGAGAGTTGCACCTATCCCGTTGATTACTTAGAACATCATCATCTTCAGACTTAGCAACCTTACCATCAACAAATCCAAATTTATTTTTAGCCTCAAGAGCTAATTTCATTGCACTAGACCATACCCTATAGTTCTCTGTTCCTTTTAGTTTGATACTAACAATAGTTAAACTACTAGAGACACTTGGATGTAAGTACAATGGGTCTCCTATGTCCAGTTTACTAATCAAGGTTTGTGAAGTGCCTTCACCGTCCCCCATGATCACAAGACACAATCAATCAATCAACAGGAAATAAACCACAAGTTGACAAAGACAATCAACAATCAATAACCAAATTTAACAAGATCAACCTAAGGCGAAACTGAGTCAGGGACCAGATACCAGATTCATCACTCTTTGGTGCCTGGACAAGCCTTTACTCAGAAGCCATAACTAAACAATTTTATTCTTACCAATAAAAAAGAAACAAACAGGCAATACAAAATCAAAGCAATACCACAGATAAACCGGTCCTTTCTACCCCGGCATCAACTAAACAAAAACAACCAACATAAACCAGAAATATACAGAGGCAAAAAGAGGACAGATCTTACAGCGGGTGCGTATAACTCCAAACAAGATCAGAATTGTAGTTTTCAAGAACTACAAGATCTAATCAAGCCACACACTCTACACACTGGTTAGTTTGCCCTGAACCTTCTAGGGTTTCAGAGACCAACACAGAGTATAGAGATTGCCAGACGTTGAGAAATTCACCACCAGATAGACACAAACCCTAGCTAGGGTTTCAACTGCACCAAATCGGAGCGACACAATTCCCAAGATCAAGATGATCTAACTCAACAACAACCAGATCCGTAACTTTTGAACTTCAGAAGCGAACCTAAACCACAGATCAACGAGAAATCAGAATACAACAGCGAAAAAGAACAGCAATCAGGAGTGATTTCGCTCTGATACCATGTACAAAATTATAGAAATACAGATTGAACAACGGATATAGTGGCAAAACGGTGACGCAAAATCTTTATTAGTTAACCAACCCAAAAACACCCAACCAAACCCAAGATCTCACAACTGTGAGATCTGTGATATACAACAAATATACAACAAGCTATCTCAACAGATGAACAATCTGTTGAGATCAATAAGAACGATACAGAAAATACAACACCGGAGATCAACACGATCTCAGACAAACAACGATCTCAACAGGATGAGATCAACAATACAACGCAACGAACAAGAGAAAAGGATACAGGAAACCCTAGAAAAATATCTAACACACACTGAGCTCTGCATCTCTCTCTTCTTTATATATCAACGAAGAAGACATGTTACACTTTAACCCCTTGAAACTTTCAATCCAGTCCTCAAAGCTTTCTCATGTTCCAAGATAGCCCCTCAACAATATAAACTACACACTTAACAATTATCAAAAGATAACAACCATTATAACAATATATCATCTGTTACAACAATAAGCCCAACAAGATGTTACTTGTAACAACTAGCCCAACAACATGTTTGGATATAATGAATTACCAGAACTTATTTTTAACAGGTTTGAAGCAACCCTAGGAGAAGTGGCTCGTTGAGAAGTGACCCTCGGAGAGGCGGGCTTGCCCGAAAATGAAGGTTGCGGGGTTGTTGGTTGCTCGACATGAGTAGGATGACCAATAAACAATAATTGTTGATCAACTTCCCCCAAGATTTTCTTGATACTGCTCGGCTCTCTAAATAGAGGTATGAATGATCTGCTTTCTCCATTTTTTAATTTTCCTCGTCCCTTCTTTTCGTTGGATCTTTTCTTCTCGGTTTCCTGTGATCGGCCCAATAATCAGTGATCAAGAAAACCAAACATCATCATCATCATCATACTCAGTAAATCCCACCAATAGCTCAACTAAGGTAGGGTCTGAGAAGGTAAGATGCAGCCTTACCTCTACCCCGTAGGAATAGAGAGGCTGCTTCCAATGAGACCCCGGTTCGAAAACCAGACAATGAACTAAAATCAGCAATTTTTAAGGTACCAATGGTGTTTTAGTCTGTTTTGTTTAACGTTCGTTTCAACTATTTTATTGACGACAAATTGGCGAGCCAAACTAACAAGAAAGTGACCGCATTAGGTACCCCTATTAAATGTATTTTTGTTCTGTCAAGTGTCAACGGACCTCCGGATCCCCTCTAGTTTTGACTACGGTTTTAATCAAACATATATATGAAAATTGCAATATCCACAAGCGAAAACAATAACTTATAAATCAATTTACTTACATTTGGAGGCTTGTCTTTTGAATTGTGTCTGAAAACCTTCTTGATTGCAGAAAACCAATGCCCTTTTTTTCCCATGTGTTCCTTACATTACTGTTCTACAAAATGCATAGAAGGTGAACCCGTCAACAAAAGGAAAAATATCGAATAAAAAATCGTTGAAAAATATTAAAAAAAAAAGACAAAAAATTTGAATTTCTGGCACATCAACAAGGTGTCTAATTCAGCACATGAGAACTCTATAAATGATCAATTTACAAAAAAAAAAAAAAGAGGAATACACCTGTATCATCATACTCAGTAAATCTCACCAATAGCAAAACTAAGGTAGGGTCTGAGGAGGGTAAGATGTAGACAGCCTTACCTCTACCCCATAGGAATAGAGAGGCTGCTTCCGGTGAGACCCCGGCTCGACAGTAGTTTTGCATCAAGCTTTGGACATAAAGCACATAACACTTAGCAATTAAGACAAAGGAGCACATAACACTTAGCAATTAAGACAAAGGCCAATTAGTGCATGTACTCCCTTGTCTTTCGGCTATCAACGCCACACCACATGATGCATGATTAACCATTCCCCTCTTTTAACGTTATTTTCATGAAATTAGTAAAATAACGTTAAAATTAGTGCAATTTCACTTTTGCCCCCCGAGCGCCCACACATATATAGCATTCCGCAAACGGGCGTAACGAATACACCCGTATGATAGTGTAAATCTCAAGGTGGAATTTTACACATCACATATTCTGTGGGCATAATTCAACATTTAGATGTGTAAATTTCATGCAAATTTAACATAAAGCAGATCACACATAAAATCATCAAAACTACGACCCAAAATTCATGTTTATAGTCACCAAATAAAACAGATAATTATACCGTCAAATAGATTCTCTTTTTTCAGGTGGTCCCATGGGGACACGGCGGCGCGTGGAGACGACGCTCGTGACTGCCTCAAACCGATTAATGACGTGTTGACGTCGGTGTTTCACATACTTCTTGCTTTGTGGAAAATTATCCACAGTTATCATATCGTATTGTATTTACTGTGTTTTTAATTAATACGTGTCATTATGACACACAATGATATGATTATGAAATTAATTTTTTAATTAAAAGTAAGAGAAAGAAGATATATAAAGATATATATGAAAATATTAATTATATACGTTACACTTTATTTTAAGTTATTTTCCAAATGCTCATAAAAGTAAAAAAGTGTACAAAGACATAATAAATTGCACAAGATAACACAATGTCGAGCAAAATATAACATAATACCGAAAAATAATGACGAGGAAAAAACACACAATGAGTCACAAAAAATACACAATGCCACAAATATAGAAATAACACAATTATAAATAAAAAACACAATGATAATAAATAAAAAAATCTAATATCTACAACCTATAAACCAAAAGTGAAAACCTAAATTCTCAAATCGTAGAGTGTGATGGGACGATTCCAATGCCGCTTAAATGAGGTCAATTGGAGTCTGTTTGTTACCCTTTGTACGACTTCTTATTTTTAGAAGCCTTTGTATTTGATCATAAACTTATACATTGTTATACGTACATATTTAATTTCTGACCATGTGTTATAGTTTCACAAATTTTTACCATGATATCGAAAAGTCACTATTACACCACTGACATGTAGTCATAAACTCTCATTAACTTTTTTCTCATCTCTAATGCGTAATGGTTTCAAATTTTTTCACTATTCAACACCGTTAAAATAATATTTTTATTAAATAGATTCAGAAAATAAAAAAAAATATAGGATTTGATTGGTTGAGAGTTTTGAGACGCACCAAACCCACCTTTTTAACCAAGTTACACCGAGTTAACAGCCTCATACCGCCTCCCCTTTAAGATCTGGTAAGACCACTCGTACTCGGGCATGTTTTTCCCAAAAACCCCTCAATCGCGCCCCAACCCCCCACCCCATCCGGCGCCATTGGGCGCTATTGCCCAAAAAAATTGAAGTCCGCATGATTTCAAAAACGCCTAACAAGAAATTCTTTTGCCAATCACATGCAATTCTTCCTATGCTTGCCCAATACCATTTTTTTGATGTTTTTTTTATTAAATTGTTTACCACCCCTTTTAATATAATGCCCACATCACCACTACACCCATTTTAGAAAACGCCCCATTGCTGACTGGCTGCCACATGGCGCAAAACGCCCTAGGGTGGGTTGTTGACGACTACAAATGGTCTAAGGCCTCTTATTAACTACCATGGAAGGGCTGTTAGCCTATAACACACGACGTTAAGTAAAAACATGTATGTCTATTGCTTTAATTTAAATGTGATATAAAAGACTCTCTATGTAGTTGCATGAACACCTTTGTTTCTTGCACCCACTATATCTATTAGGACCTTGTACGTGTACCTACCTATGGATTTATAGTTTAAAGAAAGGTTTTTGTAAAGAAATGTATGAAGTGTAGGAGAGAAGATTGGCCTTTGATTTGCTAGATCAAGTAGTTGAGATTAAATGGTCCTCAAATATAGAATTCATATAACTAAAAACAAGGGAACAAGTGGGAAAACGGGTATAGTATGAAAATCCAATATTGTTGACTTAGAAAACCCACTTCCCTCTAGATTTTCAAACGGCTATAACTTTTTCATACGTTAATATTTTTTTTAAAAATCACACCGTATTAACGAGCATTTTATTCTCTTTAATTCGAGCAGCCTATTGCTATATTTTCTTAATCTTTTTTAAGATTTGAAAACCCATTTGTGATTACGTGATTTTGAATACACAGTAAGTGACTACGTGATCTTGAATACCCATTACGTGATTAATTGATTTCATTATAGTATTTTATGTGAAACCTCACTAAGTGATTACGTAATGACGTAACAAGAGTTGACTATGCATTATTACATGACTACATGATTTTAAATACCCATTTTGTGATTACGTGATTTCATTATAGTATTTATGTGAAACCTTATTGAGTGATTACGTTATTACGTATAAACAAAACATGTAATACATAATATTTAATATGGAATACCTGATATTTCAGGTATACTCATGTATTAAGGATGAATTATATACACAACATTAACCAAACAAACCTATAATAGCAACACAATGTCGTATATTAGAGATTAACCACGTAATAAAGCATTAACAATAAAGTTCTTATTAATTGAATGTGTAATCACGTTATAAGTATAGTCGTATTAACATTAGCTATAACAAATCATATTGAATGCGTAATGATTTATGTTGAATGTGTAATCACGTAATGGGTGTCAAAAGTCATGTAAATTATTTTTAAGAACAATATTGCAATAAACTGCTCGAATTAAAGAAAATGAAATGCTCGTTAATAACGTATAAAAAGCTATAGTCGTTTAAAAATCAAGGAGGAAATTAGTTAGAGGGAGAAAATACCATCATATCATTCTCTTCTTAAATTGAGAAAAACAAATGTGTGATCATGATTGTCTCCTCTTCGTACAAAATTCCTCTCTTGTACATGATCTCTTATCTTATAGTTTAACCTATTTAATCCTTTTGTTTTTGTTTTTTTTTTTTCTAAAAAAGTGTTTTGATTAATGAAGAAACTTAATTGATATAATAAAAGAGAAATATTATTATGTTTTAGAGTTCAGACATAAATATATCATATACATTTGGTTTTAATATTAAATTTAACTTTTAAGCCATTAATATGATAAAAATAAAATATGTAATTCAGATTAAACGGGTCGTGTTCGTGTCAATTAATAAAATCTCGTGTCTTTTTTGTTGTACAACTAATGTTATAAACCAAACTAGCAAATAACTAAAAAAACATAACAGTTCATAACTGAGATTTGGCGTTTGTCGTGTCAGGCTTATGGAATAAGTCATAGGGACCATTAGGTTCTGGATTCAATTATTACAACAAGGGTTTTCCCAGATTTATTAGGTTTTCCCTTGAATTGGTGTATATGCGTTATTGCCTAGTGGAAATAGATATGATCGAGTGGTTTTATTGATGACACGATAATACTTCAATGTCCGTCAGTAATCCAAGTTTGTCGTTAATAAAAAAAGAATTGTAAGCCTCTAGGCTCTATGCATAAGTGAAGATTGCCCCCTTTTGAAAGGTTATGAAATTGTAGTACCAAACTAACAATGATTATTATGGTACAAAACAAATGTAAAAGCAGGAATAATAACTCATATAATAATAATTTCATATTATATATTCTTTTAAAGGAAAATAAAATTGACAAATTAAACCCTGGGGTGGGTGTGGGATGAGCCGTGTATTTACAGCCATGGACATCTTGATGAGCTGAAAAAGAATGGGATTTAGGTCCATCAACCCCATCACCTGCTTACGCGCACGTGACCGGTTCTTATTTTACAATCTCACTGTCTCATTGGTTTAAGAAAAATAATAAATGTATGGTTAAGGATGTTTTTTATAACTTATAAGGTTAATGTATGGTTAAGAAACTAATATATATTAAATTAAGTATAACCACATCCTGGTAGTTAGTTTTTTTTAACGACTAACTGCTTTCCACGTGTAAACTCACCCTTTCGGAGCTATGTCCAATGGCCGACTACTCGACCACCGCTAGAAAGCGTAGCACACCCCTGATGCGCAGAAACCCCGTGGAATAGGTAAAACTGCCCCCCCCCCCCCCCCTTCTTAGACTCGAACCCGGGTAAAACCCCGGGCCAAGCCTTCACCGAGATGGAAACAACCACTGCGCTGCAGTGGAGGACCCACATCCTGGTAGTTAGTAGTTAACAGTTTTAGTTGGTTGAGATTGATTAGGGTGTTCAATAATTGGTTTAAAAACCAACTAAATCAAAACTGGAATTGAATTACATATTAGGTTTCGTTTCGTTTTTAACCCGAAACCAAAAAAATAACAAACAAACAAAGCAAACTGAGGAATCTGACATCTGAACTGAAGAACGTCCATCTTGTTAAAATTCGGGTTTTTCAGCTTGAAACCAAAACCGAACCAAAGTAGAACTCAATTTTCAGTTTGGTTTTACCTACTTTTGATTTAGTTTAGTTTAGAAGTAAAAATTATTCAAACTGAGGAAACTAAAATCCAAACCGATAAATTATCTTATGATTGATGGTTAAATATACTGGATTATATAAGAAAGTTAACATTTAAACATAGTGTATCTATCAAAACCTTTAATTCTTAATATCTAGTTGAGAGATCTAAATGGGAGTCGTATAGATTAACTGAGTTGGGAGATTAAGAAAAAAACATAATTAAATGCAAATATAATCAATGGGGTGGTGGTTCATTGACAAAAGCAAAGCCTTTAAACATTGAGTTTGAAAGAGGGAGGTCTTAAGTTCAAGTCTTACAGATGACATGGATTAAATTTTTTTTTTTGTCATTAACAAATATTAAGAAATACAGACTAAGCTAAGTGTCAAATTTTAAGTAAATTATAGTGTAACTTTTTTCTTTCTTTCTCAACAGATTTCATTTTTTTATTATTTATTAAAATATCATGTAAGGGTGCATAGGGCGTTACTCCGGTAGGGCTTGCAGGTACATCGAGTTTGTTGGGTTCACCGACAAAAAGGGCTCAGGTAGGTGTTATGGATATGGCGACCGGGTACTCTTTACGATTCGGGTAGGTGTAACGGACGAGCTCTTTTCACCGTCTTTTGATGGCGCAAGGTGAGCGGGTTGGGCGCAAGTGGATTTGGGTTCCGATGGGTTCAAATAGGTGGGATAAGATGTCAGAGGGTGATTGGGTGATCAGGCGGGTTCCGGTGATAGTGCCCCGAGCACTCTAAATAATTTAATTTTAATACAATTTTACGTTGAAAATTGCGAGAACTAAACAAGTACTTGCACTATTGTACATATAACGCTATTATTGATATATTGGACGACTATATAATCAGATGGATTCGGTTCAAATGAAAACCACCACAAGTTGCGAGAACCGCGAGAACTTTTTGATACGGGGCGATTTGGGACAAATTTTTTTTGCACAAACGTAGATTAAAATATTATAAACACATCTGTAAAAAAAGTTGTCGAGGTGGTAGTTTTGACTAATGCAAGTTTTTTTTACGCCCTGGTGTAAATTTTGCAAGAAAATAAATATTTTTTATGCCTCATGTAAATGTGGGTATGCAGATTTTTTTTACCGAAACAAGTGATTTTTTTATGACTTTTAAGAAAAAAGTTCGAAAAATCCTTTTGGATGACTTAGTTCTCACGGTTCTCACAACTCAAGTGGTTCTCATTTTAATTCATCCCTATAATGAGATAACCACTTATCTTTCTCTTTTTCACTACAACTCATCAACATTAGAAACCTATAAATAACCAATAAGTTTGTGCATATGGTTGTTGTACTCTTGCCTTTGGGAGTTTTTAAAAAAATGAAAATTTCATTTCTAGCTCTAAAGTTTTAATCTTTGACAACTAAAGTCCAAAGTTTTAATTTTTGTTAATTTAACTCCTTTGATTAAATTGATTTTTCATTTCTAATTCAAAAGTTTTCATCTTTTGCAATTAACCCCTTTGTTTTTTTTTACTTTTAACGCAATTTTTTTCTGCAAACTTTGGTTCTTATACTTTTAATCTTTCGCAAGTTTTCTGTTTAATGTTTCGTTCTAGATTTTCCGAGTTAACATGCCGCAACGTGCGTGTAGCATTCAACATTTTTTAATCTACTTTTTCCAGTTTAGCAGGCCCGTCGCAACGCGTCTATTTTCCTCGTTTGATAGGTCTGTCGCAACGCGCGGGTCATAGATTGACTTAGTTATTCTTTTCTATGTTTTACACACAGGTTCGCGATCAGGTAAGAAACATTTGACTTTCATCTAATATGATATATAACTAACGAATCCCCAGCGCATTGCGGCGAGTGGTAATTCTAGTTACACATAAATGGTTATACAGTTCCCGTGATTTTACACATAATACTTGCTTATTAATCTTCCCTGAACATGCCCCAATATATATATATATATATATATATATATATATATATATATAGGGTAGGGTTATATAGAAAACCCTAAAATTTTGAGAGAACCCTAGAAAACCCAACCTCCCGATATTTTTTTTTTAAAAAATAACACATGTAACATATATGTTTTTACGAGTTTTGGGCAAAAAAAAACAAAAAAGCGCCGAAGGAATATTTAAAAAAAAAATAAACAAGTTTCAATATTTTTTGTCTAACACATGTTAGTCACAAAAGTTGCTGAAATTTGTTTATTTTTTTTAAATAATCCTTCGACGCTTTTTTGTTTTTTTACCCAAAACTCTTAAAAACATGTATATTACATGTGTTATTTTTTAAAAAAAAATATCGGGAGGTTGGTTTTCTCAAATTTTTAGGGTTTTCTATCTAAACTTATCCTATATATATATACACACACACACAACCATATAAACCTAAATATTTTAATATACTTTCACAACCAACTAAAACTTTGAATTTTATCATATAATTAATGAGATTCTCCCGCGTTTCACGGCGGGAATTCTGTCGGTATATGTTTGTTTTGTTACTCACAATAGCCTATAGTATTCGAAAGAGAAAACCTTATATTGATCGAAAACAATAAAAACGAATATTGATACCAGTACTGATGTTGTCAGTTAATATCGGTCAGTTCGTTTGCGTTCTATGTTTGTTTTCTATTCAACATTGCGATATAAGTTTTATTGATAACGAATATTGTATCGCGCACTGGCATACCAAATTGAACCGAAACCGGCTGAACAACATTTGTATCGGTACCGATATAATTCTTTTATTGTTTTTATTTCGATAAATTGACACTGTATCGCTACCATACCGCACTGAACAACATCGTTTTCGGTACAAGAGTTTGTTATATTGTTTTTTTCTTTCGATAAACTGACATCTTAGTGCTACCATACCATTTTGAACATCGGTACCGATACTTGCATTCATTTTTATGGTTTTTGGTTTTGCTTATATTTTAACTTGTACAACTATATCTATGATGATAAATGAATAACGTTACCAGTACTGTGACACTCTTAATTAGTCGGTGTCATGCGAACAACCTTGGTGCTAGTACCGATTTTTGTTTTTATGGTTTTACGTCATGTGAAACATGTGTTGCTTTCTATACCAAGTGCATGTATCGTACTGGTACCGTAACGAACCGAACAGATACCAATCTACTGCACGCAGTTACGTATCATCACAACGTGCAAGCAAATAACTTGAAATGTTAGAAAAAAACATGCGGATTTTATAGAAAGGTAACACTAAAACTCAAATTAAATAATCAATAAAATATTACTAATAAAAATACTTAAACCTTATTGGTTATTATTTATTACTAAAAATTATAAATAAATACTTAAAAATTGTGATTTACTATTCATCACAAGTTTCAAATTTCAAATAAATATGTATAAATAAATATGTATAAATAATATATATAATAATATAATTGCTAATCGATAATTGATAATTTCAAAAATTTTCCTATAAATATATCTTTTTTAAAGTGCTTCAAAAGGTTACATTTCCATAAAAAAATGCCTAGGTGCATCGTAGACATTATAAGTATATTTGGGTGTATCTATGATTTTTTATTAACGTTTCTTAAATGAAAAATGTTTCAAAAAGTTTACTAGATACTTCAAATAAAATCTAATATAGAATCTACTATAAGTGTATAATCAAAATGTAAAATGGGAATTGATGACAAACTTTTTAGACCAACCGGTATGAGGGCCGGCCCATACCCAGCACGGACTTTCACACCGGCCCCCATGCCCTGCAGCAACACACCCGGCTCTTCTCTGCCGTCACTGTCGCTCCATTTTGTGCACAATTTTCGAAAAGGGACGTTGGTTAACGGCTATTTTATTAAAAAATTGTTTTTTTAAAATTTAAATACAATTCAACCTCCCATTTATTATGCCACATTCATCCAAAATCCACCCACTCTTCTCTTCCACCCGAACAACCCGAACCCGAACCCGTTCAACCCGAACAACCCGAACCTGAACCCGTTCAACCCGAACAACCCAAACAACCCGAACCCGAATCCTTTTTCCACGCCCGGTTACACACCGGAGGATGAAGGAGGACGTTAAAAGAAAGGGACCTCGTAGTTTGTCACACCCCGACCCGCAGCGGAAAAGGTGATCGGGGCATGATTGGGTTATCATCAAAGCTCATGACATTTATTATAACGTTTCATTCATTATTACAATTTAAAGGGAAACATACAATCTTAATTTCATCATGTCCTAACATCATTCTAGACTTCATTGTTTTCTTCTAAGGCATTTCCTATGTTTTCCTTACTTCATCCTGTTCACCTGTATCATGTGTAAAAATGGTTTTTTGATCAACAAAAAGTTGGCGAGTGAATCCTATGAAAAGCATTTGAACAAGTTTATTGAATTGATTATAAAATAAAGTGCACAACCACATATGAGTAAATATAGATGTAAACATATTCATAAAACGCTTAATATCAGATAATGCACACACATACAATAATAAATTGTTTTGAGGCACGCGTTGCTCAACCCGTCTCTCACGAGGAACTGATGGGCCTAATGAATGAGTTTTGAGGCACGCGTTGTTCTACGAACTGATGGGCCTAATGAATGATTTGCATACAACTTGACAATATGAAAGCATAACTACAAACAATATTTACACTCTAAGTTTAGATCACAATATGGTATGGCACAAGTTTAAATAAACGAGTTAATTTTAGTGACACATGACACACCCCAAAACGTGTAATTAAAAAGGGGAGTTGTAAGATTCACTCACAGTGGGTGCGTTCGGTTGATGATGTTGAATGCGCACGAAGTTTGATTTAACCACGAGTGAAACTAACCTAGATAATAACATAATGGTTCGGTAAATAAGCGGATTTTATTAATCAATTTTAGTAGGATTATTGGATATGTTTTTGTGAGTTTAAAGCTATTTTCTAACTTTAAAAATGTTATTTTTAAGTATTTTTAATTGATTTTTTAATAAAATAAATAAATAAAAATAATAAAAAAAATGTTGACTTTTTGACCGTTGACTTGTTGACCGTTGACCTGTTGACCGGTTTTATTGTGTAAATGTATGCGCCGGGCAGGACTCGAACCCGAGACCTCCCGTTCGCGTGCACGCAGCTCTACCTACTGAGCTACGTGTCTAACCCGAAATATTTCTGTTTTTAATTATATTTATATACTAATTGAATTAATCCGAAAATCATTTATTTTAAAAACGATTTTAATGCATCGGCTCGGTGCTCGCCACAGGTCTCGAACCCGGGACCTGTGGGTTAGTTTGGCACACAGTCCACCGCTGGACTGTGTGTCCAACTTGGTAAATAATCTGTTTTTTATTATACTTAACATCTTACTGAAATTAACCCGGTTCGGTCTAAAAAAAAGGCATTTTATTTCTGTGAAAGTGCGTGTGTCAAGAATCGAACTCGGGACGTTATGCATATTGTTTGCACACAGTCCACCACTGGACTGTGTGTCTAACCCGTTCATAAAACTGTTTTTAATTATTCTTATATCATATCAGAACTTCGTCTTCTTCGTTAAACTCAACCAGAATCGATGTCCGACTGTTTTGACAAAAATAATCAGTTTCTTTAGTAAGTTGTGATTATCTACATGTGAGATTAATAAAAACGAGAGAGATTAGGTGTAAGGTATACCGAACAGAGATCCTCTGTTTCGCCGGCGAAATTTCCGATAACAGCAGGTTATTCCGGCGACGTTTATCTTGCGGCAGAAGGTCTTCAGGAAGCTTGAGGTGAGTGTGGGTGACTTCGGTATGAGCTCTAGGTGTTCTGTTTTTAGAGTAAGGCACAGAAGTGAAGGGGTTCGGTTTTCCGGCGAGTTGCAGAAACTTTCCGGCGAGTGAGATTTCGTCGAGAATGGGTGTGATCGTGAGCAAAAAGGCTATAAGAGGTTAGAGGGTGCATTTATAGGGAAAGACATCGATGAATTTAGTCCTATTACCGACTTGATTCGTCGGTCAATAATTTCTCCGGCGGTTATGACTGATGTTGCGGACTGGCCATCGGTTATAACCGATGTTAAGGTTAATGCGTCGGTTAAAACAGAAGAAACCGTCCAATCTCGGCGAAATCGTCGGGATTTCCGACGACTGCGATTTGGGCGCGTCAGTTTGAATTCGAGTTTGTGTATTTCAATTAATTGTTTCTAATAATGAACAAGAAACACAAGTGGCGGAGTGGTTGGTAAGATGTGTGTTAAGGCTTTGAAGTTTACCCAGCTGACCCGGGTTCGAAACCCGGCAGTATTGATTTATTTTTATTTCATTATTTTTAATACATTTTCAAATATAAATTATATATTCCAATATACTTATTAATTATGTATCGTTTAAAATTAATTTGGGCATTAAATACGCAACGAAATTTTTAACTGATTGTTCGGTTAATAAACGGAGCGGGTTTGGTAAATCCGGTTTTTTACGGATGTTACAGTATCCCCTACTTTTTAGAAATTTTGTCCCGAAATTTAAGTAGTGGCATATTGGTCTAAAAAGGATGGTGTTTAATTTGACAGTTACATACTTAGAATAAGAGTAAGAGTTTAAATTTTTGTTTGAGGCGGTAACGTTCCTTGTAAGGGTTGAGTACCCTGCTACAGGAATCGCTTTTTGTTGCCTACGGTAAAAATATTGATAAGCGGAGTTGATTCACTGAGTAATTTCATGCAATAGTTTTGATATGTTTGGAAGGATAAGGTTATATCCTAAAACAAAACTTCTAATACTACAACCTACATGGAACTTCTCATAATCGCCTGACAATGCCTCTGATCCTTTGGCAAGAATACTTATATATAGGAAGTACCAGTGGCGTATCCACCATATTCTTGTCAAATTTTCATTGGTTTTATCAGTAAGTCATGATTGGTTCTATGATACGACTCTAAACATAAACAAACACAACAACCAATGTCTGAGTCCTAATTCTGATAGTATACATGTTTGATTGGTGACATAATCCAATTTCTTTAAATGATGAGATGATATAAATGCTAGATCAGTGAATATAAAAACAAACTTTAACCAAGAAATTACCAAATCCTACATGGAGCTTCTCATAACCGCCTGACAATGCCTCTGATCCTTTGGCAAGAATACTTATATATAGGAAGTACCAGCGGCGTATCCACCATATTCTCGTCAAATTTTCATTGGTTTTATCAGTAAGTTATGATTAGTCATATGTGACTCTAAAGCATAAATAAACACCACAACCAATATCTGAGTCCAAATTCTGATAGTATACATGTTTGAATGGTGGCATAATCCAATGATGAGATGATATGAATGCTAAATCGGTGAATATAACTCATATTTCAATCAAGACAATACTAAATCCTACATGGAACTTCTCATAACCGCCTGATAATGCCTCTGATCCTTTGGGAAGAATACTTATATATAGGAAGTACCAGCGGCGTATCCACCATATTCTTGTCAAATTTTCATTGACTTTATCCGCAAGTTATGATTAGTTCTATGTGACTCTAAAACAAACACAACAACCAAAACTTGAGTCTCAATTCTGATAGCATACATGTTTGATTTGTGTCAGTTCCTCTCTCGTTTGTTGTGATGGAGAGGTTAGTCTATGTAGAAATGGAACACAATCCAATTTCTTTAGATGATGATATGATATGAATGTTAAATCAGTGAATGTAACACAAATTTCAACCAAGACAATACTAAATCCTACATAGAACTTCTCATAACCGCCTGATAATGCATCTGATCCTTTGACAAGAATACTTATATATAGGAAGTACCAGCGGCGTATCCACCATATTCTTGTCAAATTTTTATTGGTTTTATCCGCAAGTTATGATTGGTTCTATGTGACTTTAAAACATAAAGAAAAACATAAAATTAAGCGGTTGGAGTCGAATCTTGATTTTTGGTGTAGGGGACTAGTTGGGTGGTTTCGTTTGGGCCGTCATTATCTTCAACAGGATTGGCGTTGATGTTGAAAACTCTTCCTCTTGCTGGTGGCCTAGTGGTTAGGTTTCTTTGATTTGCTTGGTTAACTGGGTTTGCTTGAGCTTGGGCGTTTATGATGTTAATCAATCGAGGGCACGTGTTTCTAAAGTGGGTAGGGTCGCCACAATTGAAGCAAGCTCGAACATATGGAAACATGGGGTATTGGGGTTGTTGATATGTTTGGATCATATTTTGAGTAGGGGGTGTGGTTTGGTTTTGAGGGGTGCGGCAAACCTTGCTCAAATGACCATAGCGTCCATAATTCGCACATAGTCGACAAGGTAAGGTAGATGGATGGTGATAAAAACAGGTGTTACATTGAGGGTGAGGTCCAAGGTATGGTTTCTTATTTGGGTAAGTTGAGTTGGGCGCTATTTGCGTGATTGGGATAGCTTGGATGGGTATGGCTTGTGAGGCTAGAAGACATCTACAAGGAATACATATCAATAGTATGAGTTGGATGATTTAGGGATCAGGTGTCGTATTTAGGAATGAACATTTATAAAATAAATATAAAATAATAAATCTACTACATCCATAGGATGTCTTGGGCTTTGCTCGTAATTGGGCCTTGCATGCCGCCATACTTCACCTTCGTAATCATGTGGGCCCCCATGAATACCGGGTTTTTCATATGGTTCGCATGTGTTAGCCTGGTTACGTACACTAAAACCCGAGAGAAAATCGAGAAATATGTATGTAACGTATGATATTTGGAATGTATCCAGGTGTGGACACGGTGACACCTCAAAGTGGGGTTAGTTCAAACGACGTTTGGTGTGGCATGCTTTGGCCTAATAGGTCCTTTGTACTCTCATCGTTAGTCCCCAGGTAGGCAAACTGGTCCGTTATATTGGATTTATACGAATGCCAACCTAGACAGGACGTTCCGACTACCGGTACTTGTACCCTTCCAGTTACTACATGCCCGTCGCAGAACTCACTTTGATGAGATTTGAAAAATGAAAAATGCGACAAAATCTTTGAATAACGAAAGTATGAAGATGATTTGAATATGTGAACATTGAAATATGTATGATGAATGTGTATGTAAGTATGTATTTTTGACTGTAAGTATAAACAAATATGAAACAAATAAATATCATAAGTTTGCATGTAACCACATAAACTATTAAAATCTAGTCAACTATAGTATAGGCTCTAAGGGTCTAATAACCTACCATATATCCCTATAGTCATGGCTCTGATACCAATCTGTCACACCCCGACCCGCAGCGGAAAAGGTGATCGGGGCATGATTGGGTTATCATCAAAGCTCATGACATTTATTATAACGTTTCATTCATTATTACAATTTAAAGGGAAACATACAATCTTAATTTCATCATGTCCTAAACATCATTCTAGACTTCATTGTTTTCTTCTAAGGCATTTCCTATGTTTTCCTTGCTTCATCCTGTTCACCTGTATCATGTGTAAAAATGGTTTTTGGATCAACAAAAAGTTGGCTAGTGAATCCTATGAAAAGCATTTGAACAAGTTTATTGAATTGATTATAAAATAAACTGCACAACCACATATGAGTAAATATAGATGTAAACATATTCATAAAACACTTAATATCAGATAATGCACACACATACAATAATAAATTGTTTTGAGGCACGCGTTGCTCAACCCGTCTCTCACGAGGAACTGATGGGCCTACTGAATGAGTTTTGAGGCACACGTTGTTCTACGAACTGATGGGCCTGATGAATGATTTGCATACAACTTGACAATATGAAAGACATAACTACAAACAATATTTACACTCTAAGTTTAGATCACAATATGGTATAGCACAAGTTTAAATAAACGAGTTAATTTTAGTGACACATGACACACCCCAAAACGTGTAATTAAAAAGGGGAGTTGTAAGACTCACTCACAGTGGGTGCGTTCGGTTGATGATGTTGAATGCGCACGAAGTTTGATTTAACCACGAGTGAAACTAACCTAGATAATAACATAATGGTTCGGTAAATAAGCGGATTTTATTAATCAATTTTAGTAGGACTATTGGATATGTTTTTGTGAGTTAAAGCTATTTTCTAACTTTAAAAATGTTATTTTTATGTATTTTTAATTGATTTTTTAATAAAATAAATAAATAAAAATAATAAAAAAATGTTGACTTTTTGACCGTTGACTTGTTGACCGTTGACCTGTTGACCGGTTTTATTGTGTAAATGTATGCGCCGGGCAGGACTCGAACCCGAGACCTCCCGTTCGCGTGCACGCAGCTCTACCTACTGAGCTACGTGTCTAACCCGAAATATTTCTGTTTTTAATTATATTTATATACTAATTGAATTAATCCGAAAATCATTTATTTTAAAAACGATTTTAATGCATCGGCTCGGTGCTCGCCACAGGTCTCGAACCCGGGACCTGTGGGTTAGTTTGGCACACAGTCCACCGCTGGACTGTGTGTCCAACTTGGTAAATAATCTGTTTTTTATTATACTTAACATCTTACTGAAATTAACCCGGTTCGGTCTAAAAAAAAGGCATTTTATTTCTGTGAAAGTGCGTGTGTCAAGAATCGAACTCGGGACGTTATGCATATTGTTTGCACACAGTCCACCACTGGACTGTGTGTCTAACCCGTTCATAAAACTGTTTTTAATTATTCTTATATCATATCAGAACTTCGTCTTCTTCGTTAAACTCAACCAGAATCGATGTCCGACTGTTTTGACAAAAATAATCAGTTTCTTTAGTAAGTTGTGATTATCTACATGTGAGATTAATAAAAACGAGAGAGATTAGGTGTAAGGTATACCGAACAGAGATCCTCTGTTTCGCCGGCGAAATTTCCGATAACAGCAGGTTATTCCGGCGACGTTTATCTTGCAGCAGAAGGTCTTCAGGAAGCTTGAGGTGAGTGTGGGTGACTTCGGTTTGAGCTCTAGGTGTTCTGTTTTTAGAGTAAGGCACAAAAGTGAAGGGGTTCGGTTTTCCGGCGAGTTGCAGAAACTTTCCGGCGAGTGAGATTTCGTCGAGAATGGGTGTGATCGTGAGGAAAAAGGCTATCAGAGGTTAGAGGGTGCATTTATAGGGAAAGACATCGATGAATTTAGTCCGATTACCGACTTGATTCGTCGGTCAATAATTTCTCCGGCGGTTATGACTGATGTCGCGGACTGGACATCGGTTATAACCGATGTTAAGGTTAATGCGTCGGTTAAAACAGAAGAAACCGTCCAATCTCGGCGAAATCGTCGGGATTTCCGACGACTGCGATTGGGCGCGTCAGTTTGAATTCGAGTTTGTGTATTTCAATTAATTGTTTCTAATAATGAACAAGAAACACAAGCGGCGGAGTGGTTGGAAAAATGTGTGTTAAGGCTTTGAAGTTTACCCAGCTGACCCGGGTTCGAAACCCGGCAGCATTGATTTATTTTTATTTCATTATTTTTAATACATTTTCAAATATTATTATATATTCCAATATACTTATTAATTATGTATCGTTTAAAATTAATTTGGGCATTAAATACGCAACGAAATTTTAACTGATTGTTCGGTTAATAAACGGAGCGGGTTTGGTAAATCCGGTTTTTGACGGATGTTACATAGTTTTGTTTTTAGGATTTGAAATTTATATTTTTTAGGAATCGTAATTTTTTTTAGGAATCGTAATTTTTATTTTTTAGGAATAATTATCTTGTTTCAAGTTTTATTTTTATTTAATATATGTAGTGTTTTTATAAAACTAAATTAATAAAAATTAAAATTAATTTAAAATTAAAGTGGGCCATACCCATTCTCCACCCCCTCATTTTGCTAGGAGGGCCATCCTCCAAAGGATGGGGATGTGGCATCCTATGTGGCGGCCCTCTCCTTTGAGGATGACCCTCCCCATACCCTTTGCTAGCGCAAGAACGGGTAAACGATATTATGGGTATGTTTGGCAAAAGTAGCTGTTGTTGGTAGCTGGAAGCTGGTGGCTGGAGGCTGGAAGCTGGTAGCTGTAGTTGTAGCTTTTTTGATTTATTTAGGTGTTTGGCAGAGTGGCTGGAGCTTTTAATAAAATGTATAAAACGATCAAATTGGACATTAAAAAGTTGGTACATTAGAAAGTTCATTATTTTTAGAGGTTAAAATAGTCATTTTTTTCCTAAAAGCTTGTAGCTCCTTCTAAACGCTACTAGTAGGAGCGTTTAACCAAAAGCTTCAAGCTCCTAACCTAAAAGTTTCTAGCTCCTTCAACCAAACAAGACTTTTTATTAAGTTAGAGCTTTTTCTTAAAAACTTAAAGCTTGAAGCTCCTAAAAGCTTCTAAAAGCTTCATGGCAAACATACCGAAAGAAATATTCAACTTTTTTACCGGGTTTATATCAGTTTATAAACGGGCTATATATTGTCAAACTAACGCACAACCGTCAAAAAAGCAAGCACCGGTGCATCTATGAAAAAATATTATAAAAAGATAGCAACTTTTTATGACATAATGCAACACCAAAAATAGAAATATAGTTAACTTCTATTAATTAAAAAAACTTTTACTCTTAGATAATCGTTCAAAACAATATCGATTTTGAATTAAAAAACTAAAATAAAAAACGGATAAGCTTTTGTATTTATTATTTTAACATAACTTATTGCTTTATTTTATAATGAAAAGAGTCGAGCGAGTTCATTCAATCTTATGTTTTCGTAATTTTGTTCTAATTGACCTGGGCCTTTGAATTTTGGTCTTGTTAAACATCTCGAATTCATTAGAAGTTTGATATGTTTTTCACAAAAACTTCTATACTCGTTCTTAAAATCTTTGTCTTATGTGATTAAAGATTTAGAGTACCACCAAAATAATTGTAATCTGAAAAAGATCTCGTGATTTAAAGATTAGTTAGGCAAACTCCAAATTGAAACTATAACACTGAACATCATGGTGTATTCTAGAATCCACATAAACGAATAAATCTCATAGAATTTGTTGTTTCTACATTCAAGGAGTGTGCACACATCTTACATGCATTTATGTGCACACATCTTCAAATATAAGGAAAATGTTATTTCAAATATTACCAAACGCATTTGAGAGTGTTGGCTTTGGACAAGAGGAGATCTTCACTATTAACTTTGTCTAGGTGAGAGAAATTCATGATTAATGTCCTTTTGAGAAGTGTCCACCTAGTAACTAAAAATAAATTCATGAGTTCTTCATGGCCAAAACATAAAATATTGGTTGGTATGATAGGTTAGATGTTTCCATTAGTACGAAAGTCACCTGTGCCATGCTTATAATGAGCTCATCAGGAATGAATTGTGAATGACTTGTTGTACAAAAGTACAAAGTCTAGGGGCTAAAGTTGTTTATAGCAGGATTGTTGGAATAACATGCTCAAGTAACAGGGCCGGCTCTGGGCCTGTGCGGGAGGTGCCACCGCACAAGACCCAAAAGATCTAGGGGCTCAAAAATGTTTAAAAAATATGTAGTTTATATTTATAATTATTAGGTTAGAAATGTAAACACAAAGATACCTTTGGTTCAATGGATGTGGCAACTCCCCGACCAACTGTCCATGCTGGGTTCGAATCCCGCGTTGATCTTTTCGTTTTCTCATTTTCTTTATGTTACGTTTTGTTTGTCTTTGGGCTTTCAAAGAGCTGGTTCTAAAAAGGCCCAAATAGTTGCAACATTGTTTGTTTTTTGGTTTTAATTTTCATATTTAAATTTGGGCCTAAATTTAAGTTGATTCAATTTTTTTCTTCTCAATTCACTATTTACATAATAAACTTTATATGTTCTTTTTGTTTTTATAGGTTTTTTATTTCTCATTTAACCATCTACAATATAAACTTAGAAGAACTCAATATTAATCTTAGAAGAACTCATATCTAGTTCGGTTTATTTTATTTGTATGAAAAGGTTCGTATTGCCAAATTAGTTTGGATATGTTTACACATATTATAGTTCTTTCTCTTCAAAGGATTCAAGTGTTAGTTATTTTTACTTGTCCAGAGGGTGTTGAAACTAATGTTATGTGTATTAATCTATTTGTAACATAAAACTAGGATTTATTATTTTAATCGATGCTAGCATTCACTCTATGAACACGGATAATTATGATACATTGAAATATAGAGAAGAATCGGCATGGTTTATAAATACTTAATCGGGAACTTTACATTCAGAGATGCTAAAAAGCCTCACGATTCGCTTAAGTAATCAGTAAGTTTGTTCATTTTGCTACACCAAAAGTTTATTTTACAACAATCATTGTCGTCTTGTGGTTTTCTATATATGATTGATGCGTTTATATTATAGGAAGGGGCCCAATTTTTTTTACCTCGAACGAGGCCCAAAAGTTTTTTTTACCATTTTTGGAGACGGCCCTGTCAAGTAACAATATTTGGCAACACTGTTAGCAACGTACGATCTAAAGGTTACATCGAACGCAACAACTAAGTAATGATCGTTTAGTGATTAAACTATCTAACATGAAATACATGTTACGGTAATGATTATATAACAACAATAATAATAATCAAGTAGCGTTGTGGTAATTTTTATTAGAAAATAATCAAACCTGGATGTTGATTATTATCACTTATGAAGTTATAATAATAAACTAATTATGGGTTTCCTCTGTGAGATTTTTTTTAAATTTATCGTTTCGATGTTTTTATTTTCTCTACCTTTCGCTTTAAATCGTATTCAAAACCAATTGGGACTCTAAAATCCGTCTCAATGCGCGAGGTTATTTCTAGTTTGGTAACAAAAAGAATACTGCTTCATTAAATCTAAATAGTTATGATAAAAATTAAAAATAGTTGTACATAAAATGATGATGGTTAAATATTAAAAAAATGATGAAGTAGTTAAATGAATAAAACAAAAATAAACATAAAACATTATAAAGTAGTCAGATGAGTCAAACAAATAACTCCATGTAGTCTGAAAATTCAAAGATTTGATATAAAAAGTTAGAATATTCTTTTGGAGTGAAATAGCTATTTTGACAAAACCACAAGAACTAAAATTATATTTAAGTCATAAAAGTTGCTAGCATCCGACTATTATTCATCACCAATGGACTTTTGCCTACTATTACGTTGTGAGACCTTTACTACGGTCAATATAATTTTAAGGGAAAAACTATATTACCTATAAGGATCTTTTCAAGCATCCGATCTCCGACCCCTTCTCAACTCATTCATCCCTTTCTTGATTTATGAAGTAGTAGTTCTACACATGCTAGATTAGGTGTGTATACATGGTTAGGTTATAACACATCCTTACTTTCTTTTTACATAAATTCAGAATTTTATCTCAGTTGCAACAATATTTGTACTAATTTTACTATTTAAAACACAACGTGTATATATACAAATAACTCTTGTCATCTAACTTTATATATCTTAATCTACATACCAAAAGATTAATCATTTAATAGTAACAGCACAGTAGAACTAAATGCCATTTAAATACAATTAGAAAGGATTAGGGCCCGAATAATATATTTGTGTTAGTGGTACCTTACAAAGTCAAAAGTGCATCAACTAAAGGTGGTCAATAAATGTATGTGGTGGAATAAAATGGATGAGGTATGTAATAATGTATCTTCCAATAGTAGTATTAAATTGATGATAAGTTAATATATAATTAATTACAAAATTCTAACGAAAGAGGTAACGAAACTCATGTTATAAACAAAAAATATGAGAAAAAATAATACATAGAAATTAAAATTAATGAACTATTTTATATGTTGGTTTACCTTCAAAATCAATTTTGCTACAAGCATTTCTTCTTGTTTCTCAAAATCGAATCATCTTAATACCCGAAATATTAAGATAGGCGGAGGTCATGGATAGTGGTAGAGTGAAAACCCTCTATATGTTTAGATAGGAGAAGGTCATGAGTTCAATACCCGAAGAGTACAACATTTAGTCGTTCAAAAAGAAAACTCAAAATGTTGAAACATGGAATCTTATTTATTAACTTTTTAAAAAAATGAATAATGTACTTTCAAAGTTGTAGCAGCAAATTTACAAACATATAAAGGGACCATTCAATACAAAACCAATTCTAAGTAAAGAATTATGAGAATCACATAAAAATTCATGCACGGTGTGGCAACTGTAACGTATAAGATTATTATGTAACAAAAGAAAGTCATATTTTTTTCTCTCTAACATATTTGTCTAGTAATCTAGTATAGCATGTGGAAATCCTTATATGGCTCTTAAAGGAGTCAAACCGCTCGTAAGGTACTGGAGATCAGCTTGCTAAAAGGTCAAATTGAACTGAGCTTAAACAAGTATAGGCCTAAAAATAGGCTTGTATACTAAACAAGTCTAATCACATGTGTTTTGTATCACAAACAGCCTTATCACCAACTAGCATGTTATATATAGAATTTAGTTTATACGTTCAACATATATTAATATAATAATTGTATTAGTGTTATGATAAAAATACCTAAATAGTATATGTTATGCTATATATAGTTGTAACTAAAATATAAAAATAATAAAAAGAGGTGCACAATTCAGTTACTAAATTATGAACGAATCAAGCTCAAGCTTTAAAAAGGCTTGAATTAGCTTTGCTATTTACATCCTTAAATTGATTCCCTATTCAAAATTAGTCTCATAAACCAGAAATATAAACCAATTGCCAAAATAATATATCTAAACTATATTGTTATAATTAGAGGACGAATAGGGTGGCCAAACGTTAAGATCAAAATTGCAACCTTAAGGAATCTCGATTTGGTGAATATTGTTGCACCAACAAACTTAAACACACACTAACTAGTAGTATTTTAAGTTTTCTAGATAAAGATACTTGCTTGTTGTTTTGAAGGATATGTGACTTCGATTTTGGTGTGCATGAAAAAAAAAAAAGCAAAGAAATCCAATTAGATTGAATCAAAGTTCATATATTGAAACTCAATTTTTTGTTATCACACTTCCTTTTGAATTCAAAATCAAAATTTAAAGATTCCTTTTTTTTCGATTTTTATATGAACAAACATAATTTTTTTTAAAGACGAATTTCTTTACTACTGTCCCCTGTGAGACTTGAACCCAAAACTCCAAATTTAATGTTTCTAAACGCTTTGCTTTTACCAATGGACCACCAACCCTATTGTTTATAAATCTGGAATTTAGTTAGCATCCACTGGATTGAATTTGAAGCAACTATAATATATGTATAATTAGCATATTCACATGTGTATTCATATTTGAATACATGTGAAAAAAAAACATTTTTTAAAAATATTTAGTGGTTTATTTGAAGCTGTGTGTAATCAAAGTTTTCAAAACCGGTTTTTAAATTATATTGGGTTAGGCTCAGAACTGCTTTAACCGAGTTGTATTGGACGGTTCAATCGGGTTGAGCAATTAACCCTGTAAATCCATAAAATACAATTCCAATTGAAAAAATAATACAAAACCATATTATTCATAACAAAAAATATTCTAAAAATTAATCCATAATAAAAAAAGAATCCAAAAATTTACTATTAGTAACTTTTTTACATCAAAACCTTGTGTGAAGATTACATATTATATTGCTCGTAGGTTGTAACAGTCAAACAATATACTAAATTTAATGAGAACAAACTAATGTTATGTTATATTCTAGAAATTGAGGTTATAAACCGTATCATATAAATCTGAACCCATAAAAAACTTTCTATTTCTCTGTATAAAATAGAAGTTTTGACATGTGTTTTAAGTTTACAACTTGTTTATTATAAAGAGTATTAAACGTTACTAGAGAATAATATTATTAGAATAATTAATTAAATGCGTGGAGTATAAGCAAAAACACATTTACCTAAAGTCACTCTTTTCATCATAATAAAACATCCCTTTCAAACCTAACATCACTATCTAATCGGAACCTAATTTATTTACAACCTTTCCTCTTGCAACATTGGGCCCCCTTCAGGCTCAAAACCTGTAGTTTATTTATGCTAGGATCTTTCTAGGTGTATTCAGGTGTTTTATGATGCCTCCAAGTGTCTTAGAACGAGTAAGGAGCAAGAATACAGCCCCTAGTTTCGAAATGAGGCGGTTTGGAAGCTTATGTGTGGAGGTCACGCCAAAATCTGCCCAGCAGCAAGCCATACGGACCGTATGGGTCTGGCCATACGGTCCGCAAGGCCTTTGCCCAGCGAACAAAATTCCAATTTTGGCAGTTTTGTCCCTCGACTTGCATATTCGTATTTTTGGGACTTGTAACTTGTACAAAGCCATTATAAGCCAATATTAGGCTTATGTGGGAGTATGAGTATTTATTCTACTTCTCCCGGTTCGTCGGTAGACCGTCCGAAGGCACAAGTTTTGCTTGTTGACATCTTTATCTCTTTAAAGTCAACATTTCAACGGTTATTGTCTAGGACACGTGTCTTCATATCAATGGTCCTGATTTTGTGAGGTGTTACAGGATTATTCGGGTTCGGGTTAGTTCGGGCCGGGGTTTTCGATTTTTGTGTTTAGATGTAAAATGAAAATAAATGTTTTTTTTCTTTTTTTTTTATTTACAAAATAACATAAAATTCATATTGCTACTTTAAAATGATCATCAAAGTTCAAAAATTAGTTGACAATATGCTATTATAATATTTAGAAGTCTCAAAAGTTAGTGTTCCATCTATTAAAGACTCAAAATCTAAACACTTCTATATGAAAAAAACAATAAGTATTCGGGTTTTTTTGGGGTTTCGTGTTTCGGGTTTTTTGGGTCGGGTTGTTCGGGTTTTTGGCCAGGAAAAAGTGACCCGATAACCGGACCATTTAAAGTTTGGGCTGGTTGGGTTCAAGTTATTCGGTTATTTGCTAATTCGTGTTCGGGTGGCTTTGAATTCGGGTCGGGTTTCGGGTTTTAGGTTTTGGATAAAAATGAACAGCCCTAGAAACCACCCGTTACATGTGTATACATCTTCCTTATAATTATTTTGGGTGTATCATGTCGGGTTGACGAGTTGAAATGCGCGATCAAAACCTGGGCCCGCACACGCACACATCACTTCGGGTCGATCCAAACACAACCTGTTTAACATGTTTTTTTAAAATGAGTCATATATGCATATATGCTGACAATTTGTAAGCGGGTTGTGGGTTGTCACCGGGTTATTGCTAAAGTGTTTAATGGTGAGTATGGGTATCACAAGTCGATAATATGGTATGACAAAACTAACATTATTATAATATTATGATTAGCCATGTAAAATGTAAAAACAAAAACAAAAATATAATTATAAATGGTTGTTTTACAAAAGACTAATACGGGTCAACCTAAACCCTAACCCAATTAGTTTATGTTCGTTATAAACATAAAGCTTTTTTTTACTATTTACACAAGGGATATTGGATATACAAAATGACCCCAACCTTCACAAATTGGCAGATAGCACTCCCCACTTTTGATTTGTACCACACCACTCTCGACTTTCAACTTATTTTTCTTCGGTACTCCCAACCCAAGCCAATTAGTTTTTTTTTGCTGACCTGACACTTGTTTAGTGATGTGACATCTAACGTAGCAATTTATGATGACGTATCACCTGATGTGGCACTTATTTAGTGATGTGACATCTGACGTGCCTGCTGATGTGGCATCTGATATGGCACTTGTTTAGTGACGTGGCATCTGATGTCCGCTAAACTAGGTTATTGTTGGGTTAATTTGATAGTGGTGAAGGAAAATAAGTTGAAAGTCGTGTAGTAAAATAGAAAGTTGGAGTGTCATCGGCCAATTGGTGAACAAACACAAACATGACTTTGTTCATGTTTGTTCGGTTCGTTTACTTACTTACCTAACCGTCTCCATATCTAAACCAAATTTGAATTCCATTTGGTTACGTTAATTCCTACTTGAGTTCTAGCCATCCCAGAATTTAAGTATGCTACCAATTCTCCATACATACAATTATTTAATGTAAAACAACATCACCTTCACCTTTCCTTGTTGACTTCAGTATTCCATAATCACCAACCTGCCTACCTCGACTTCAAGTGATCCAAAAAAAATATGCAACGACGTGGCTTTGGTGAAAAGGCGACCGGCACTTCAATATACTATATTTGCGAGGTATGTAATGAAAAGGAAGAAGACAGATCACGTTTTGTTGCACTAGTGCTCGATGGCAGATGTAAAATGGCAGTAGGTTTTCCTTTATGTCAAGTTTCCGGTTGGACTTATCAACGATAAAGAAGAAGGTTATACACGTTTTTCTTTCACCTTACATCGCAAAACAGGAATGGTAAGATATTCAACAAGAGGAGTGTTCAAGGAGACAGATTTTGATTGTAAAGTTCCAAAGTGTATTGTGGTGTTGAATATGATTGAATATTATTGCTTGTATTTTTTCATATGATGACCCTCAATATATAGTTCTCTACAAGGCTACATAAAGGAAACGAATTGTAAATTACAACTACTCGACAAGCTGTAATTCAGAGACAACTGGATGATTGCTAGTGATTGACCCAATCTTGGTTAAACTGGGAAATGATGTTATGCTGATTCCTAAAATATATTTTTTTAACACTCCCCCTCAAGTTAAATAGTGGCATCACCAATATTTAACTTGGTTAACCAATCGTCGGAGATACTCTTGTTTGTGGCCTTGGTTAGAATATCTGCTAGTTGGTCTTTTGATCGAACAAAAGGGAGTTCGTTTATTCCTGCCTCCAACTTTTCCTTGATAAAGTGTCGATCAACTTGCACATGCTTTGTTCAATCATGTTGTACATGGTTTTCAAAAATTTTGATTGATGCTTCATTGTCACACATGATCCTTGTTGCTTTTGTTGGAGGAAAGCCGATTTCAGTCAGAAGTTTTTTTATCCATAATACTTCTGCTTGGCCTCGTGCTATACCTTTGGCTCAGCCTCTGCGCTTGAGAGGGCAAATACTTTGTGTTTTTTGCTTCTCCATGTAACAAGGTTTCCACCAACCAGCGTAAAGAAGCCTAATGTTGACCTACGGTTCCCTTTATCTCCTGCCCTTACTGCATCAATATATGCTTGGATATCCAGATTTCCGTTGGCTCTAAAAAGAACTCCATGTCCTGTTGTCCTTTTGAGATATCGTATGATTCTTACTACTGCTTCCATATGGGCCGTCTGGGGTTGGTGCATGAATTGGCTAACAACCCCAACAATGTAAGCAATATCTGGACGAGTATGTGAGAGGTATATCAGTTTTCCCACCATTCGTTGATATCCGTCTTTATATGTAAGCTATGCTCCCTCTTCATGTGAAGTTTGTGATTTACAATCATAGGAGTTCGCAGGCTTGCAATCAACCATCCCTATATCTTCTAACAAGTCATGTATGTATTACTTCTGGCAGATAAATATTCCTTGTTTAGATCTCAGTACTTCAATTCTGAGAAAGTACTTAAGTTTTCCCAAGACTTTCATTTCAAACTCAATAAACAAATTTTCTCTTAATTTTGTCATTTCTTCTTCGTCATTTCCAATGATGATCATATCATCAACATAGATGATCAGGCAGGTGATAAGTTTACCTCTTGTTTTTAGGAAAAGGGTTTGGTCTGAGTTGCTTTATTTAAAACCATACCCTTTCATGGCTAGGGAAAATCTCCCAAACCATGCCTGAGGAGATTGTTTCAGACCATATAATGACATCTTCAACCGACAAACCTCTCCTGGTTGAAATTTTTCTATGAATCCATGGGGTCCTTCCATATACACCTCCTCTTTTAGCTCCCCATGCAGGAAAGCATTTGTTACGTCAAATTGATGAAGTGGACAATTCTTATTTACCGCAATTGAGAAGATAACTCTGATGGTATCAATTGTATCTTTTAATTGTTCCATCCGTCTTATGGTTCACTGTAAACACCCAACGACATCCTATAGGCTTCTTCCCAGGGGGAATGACACACTTTTCCCATGCGTCGTTTCTCTTCAGAGCATCCATTTCATCTTCCATTACATTTTTCCAGTCGATTGACTCGAGAACTTGTTCTACTCAGTTTGGAATTTCTTCAGAGTATAGAGATGCGGTGAATGCTTTTGCTTCTTTAGATAGGTTTCCATTGGCTATGTTAGCCATTGGGTATTTGGAACCTCGAGTCTCCTTTTCTGTAGAATACTGTTTTGGAGGTACCGCCTGTTTATTCTTGGCGGCAAGACATATCGTTCTTGGTTCTCTTCACTAGTTGCTCCACTTGTGTCTTCTTCTTCTTGTATGATTCACCATCTAGGTTTTCTTCACTATCTAGGTTGGTCTCATCATTTGTTTCTGCTTCTAAATCCGTCTCTAATCCAGTGTCATTATGATTGGATAGATAAACTTCAACATTAGGAGAGTTACTTACCTCGAATGTCAGGTTGGGAGGATCAGGGCCAGTGACACTTGGTGTCGTGGATTGAGAGGATGAACGTCCAGCTTGAGCACTATGATGAGCCTCTTCAGACGATGATATTGGCCAACTTAGTGAGTCATACTCACACTCCCCTTGACCACTAGGTTGGGTGTAGTAGAAAGAGGTTTCAAGAAAGTCACAATTCATAGTTGTGACATTTGTGCCTTTACAACCATCATACAATTTCGAACGATTTCGAATCCAATGAAATCTTGCGTTTCATTCCCGGAAGTTTTATAATTACATGTGACATTCACACATTTAAGTTCATGTACAATTTCGACACTTCAAACCTTTTCTGGAAGATATACGTAAACTGTTACGCAAACGTAATCAGTTTAACGTAACGTACACTCCGAAACTATGACATAAGCTAAACATACCCTAAATATCCTTTACATAACTTAGAAATAAGTTTTGAAGGGTTCGGTATGGCAAAAACACACTTATATAACTTCAAGGGCTATTTTGCAAAATCTGCGAAAGTATGCCGATTTGCGTATTTGTTAATACGGAACACTTACACACTTTCAAAAAAATTTTTCAAAAAAATTTTGTAATCAATAAATTTTTTTATTTTAGTGATGAGAATGCATAAATATCATTGTTTGCGCACTTTTGGTCGTTTTCGCGATCGTAACAGCATTCATCGTAATTAAGCAAAAAACACAACCGTACAACCGAACGAACTGACATCCATGTCATTTTTTAGTGTAATTCAAGTCACATATACTTTACCATCCTCATAGAGCTTAAAAATGAGGTTAACGGGTGTTAGAAGTGACAAGACGTGACGAAACAAGTCCAGGGGCCAAATCTGCCACTTTTTGAAACTTCTACCCCTACTAGGGCCTTACGAACCGTAAGGCAAAACCCCATACGATCTGTAAGGGGTCCACAGGTCAGCAGAATCATGTTTGCAACATGGCAGCCTCTCCTTCCAAGCCTTGATCCCCAAGGATTCAATTTTGCCAGCTTCTAACCTGCAAGAGACATGTGTTAAGACCTCCCTAGGATCATGCCACCTCCATGGACACTTGGCTTGATCTTGTGAGCATCAAAACACTATAAATAGCAAGTGATTTTCTTCATTTCAACTTGCTCATTTCAATCTTTCTTCTCCCATCTCTTTGGAGCTTGCTTCCAGATTTTGGAGGCCTCCATTCTCTGACCTCTTGGGTGTTTCCAACACAAGTAAGTGCTCTATCCTAGTCTTCTTCATTATTTTAGCTTATTTAGAACTAAAAGTCAAACAATTGACTTTCTGTTTGACTTTCGGTTCTGACCAAAATTGGTCAAGTCAAAGTTTAAATGAACTTTGCAACGTGATCGTAATCACGAAGGTTATGATCCCTAGTGATCATACTTACTGATTACCACATTACTAGTCGAAGTGACGAGTCAAAGTTTCGATCAAAATGCGCATTACGTGCATTTTATGACAGAACTATTTTCGGGTGTCAAAACACCAAGTTTTGATACCAAATCAGTTTTATAAACTTAGTTAGACATGTCTAACTCGTCACTTCTAGTTTAGTGCTTATTTAGGGTAAAGTCGAGCGGTCTTGACCACCGCTTTGGCTTTCGAATTCGACCCATTTGGTCGATCTTAGGATCCGACCAAACATATATTTGTGACCATAGTTATGGTCACGTCGTTTGGTTAGTTATGTGATAAGTCGCTCTTATGTTCTTTAATAGTGACCAAAACGCCCTTTCTGCGCATAAATCTATTTTAAACATAATCAAGTTTTTGGCATATAAACTGATGTTATAACATTTTCAAACATCTTTTGGCATATAAGACCTTTCATAGGACATATGTAACCATCTGAACACATATTTACGCAAATGACACGTTAAAGTAGCATAAACTACCTTAACGTGTCATAACGGGTCAAAAGCACTTAGGATTTATTCCAAATCAGAATGTTAAATTTATAAAACCATATCTTATGAGTTCCAACACTCGATTGGTTTGTAAGACTTCATTCTACCCGATCTCCCGTTTAATGTCCCGACTTATTTACATGTTATCCGACTCATTAGGACACACTTGATTCCTTGATCTTTGGGCTTTGTTCACACATTCATACAAGGTTTATTTGCAATCCCAAGTGAGTACATAGTTCCCCTCTTTTATGTTTTCTAAATGTTTTGAGGTGATTCGTATGTGCTAAATTGTTTTCAAGTTTTCATAACAAAGTCGATAGTTTATATAAACAATACGATTTCAATAATGTGAACGAACTTATTGGTGCGTTATCCATGACACGAATGACATTCATTAACTTTGGTCGAAGCCGACCAGTAGTAAGTTATGGTACCATAGGACTGACAATCCCGTTACTAGGCTATTCCCTGGAACTTGGTGGGTAGTTTGGGAATCGACAGAAACTGTTTATGATTAACAATTCATTCGTTGATTTGTTAGTCTTGTTAAAGAGATCTTTTAGGGTCTATTAAAGATACCCTTGGGGTATAGTCAACACAGGCTTGAATGTGTTTATTAAATAACGACCAAAAGTTTTCACAATTAAACACGGACGATTAACTGATGACACGGACGATTGGTTTATGACACAGACAATGGTTTATGACACGGACAATGGTTTATGACACGAAAAATGATTTATGACAAGAACAATTGTTTTGGACAATGATACACAATGATTTTCATTTAAAGATATAAACCATACAAATGCTTTCTTTTAAATCGACTTATTAATCGGTTTTACAAAAGAAAAGTTTTCGGTCAAGATTCATGGTTACAAGTTTTCTTTCACTTATATCAACTTTTTAAGTTGATTATATATTGCAAAATTAAACACTTTTGTTTTCAAGGTTCATACTCGCTGAATCTTGAAGTTGGACGAGGTTTTTCAATATAAATAAAAAGCCATGAATTTGACACACACAAAACCTATGTTACTCACAGGCATTTTTATGCTGACGTACCTATTTTCACATATGTTTCAGGTTTATCTATGTGATGTTTGTCGCCGCATGCTACACATAGGATGGACTTGGGCTTTAGTGACTTTAAAATTTGAAAGAAAATATGGTGGTATTTCATTTCCGTTATTTCCAGACATTGTAATCCGATAATTCAATAAAACAAAACTTTGAGTACCGTGTGTTGTGAAACAATTTGTAACGTGACCCCCTAAGTGTTTCCGCCACGTGTTGTTATACGCGATTTGGGGTGTTACAATAGTCGTAAACATATGACGTGTTTGAGGGTTGTAACAATGATAACCTTTTTTGTTGATCCCATAACCAACAAATACACACTTTTCAGCACACGGGTCAAGTTTGGTGCGATTGACTTCGGGTATGTGAACGAAGACTGAGCATTCAAAGACACATGGAGAGTAAGTGCTGGTGGTAGTTTAGTAAATTCAGATAAGGTTTGTAAAGGAGTTTTGAGTTTAATGGCACTGGTTGGTAGTCAATTGATGAGATAAACGGCTGTGGCCATAACTTCTGGCCAGAAAGATTTAGGGACATGAGATTCAAGTAGGAGTGCTCTGGTTATTTCTAGAAGAATGTGATTTTTCCGCTCAACGACACCATTTTGTTATGGGGTATGTGTGCAAGAGGTTTGATGAATTATCCATCGTTTTTGGCAAAATTGTTGCATTTAATTGTTTACAAATTCAGTTCTGTTATCTGATCGTATGACCTGAATACTTTGTTTAAGTTGTGTTTTGACCATGGCATAGAACATGGTGAATATATCAAACACAACAGATTTTTTTTTCAAAAAATAAATCCATGTCATTCGTGTACAATCATCAACGAAAAGAAGAAAGTTTCTAAAATTTTGTCCACCATTGACAGGAGCCGGGCCCCAAACATCTGAATGGATTAATGAAAAGGGTAATTCAACCCTTGTGTTATTTGGTTTAAAAGTTGATCGATGACTTTTGTCAAGTAAACAAGTTTCACAATTTATTTTTGCATTTGAAGGAAAAAACTGAGGAAATAAAAGGTGTAGGTAACCAGTGGAAGGGTGCCCCAATCGCCTATGCCATAACCATGCTTCTCTACTTATAGTTCCAAGAACAAGAATCATAGTACCGTTTTGGGCCAATTCATCCACATAGTTGTGACACCTCGAAAATTTCGTCCAATAAAAATCCAACACATGTCCCGAAAATTCTTGGTTGCCACGCGTAGCCGAGAGGGACCAACGACGCCGTCATGTTATTTTAATAACCTCTGAACAAGCATCAAGAAAAGTCGGGGGACCAAAGTGGAAAAATGCCAAAGGTTACCTTCTGAGAGGTCCTTACGGACCGTAACCATTGTTGGTTACGGACCGTAAGGAAACCAAAGCTATGGTTTCAGTAAGGCGGTTACGGACCGCAAGCCTCAATGGTTACGGTCCGTAACCATTTAAAATATGTGGGCGCCAGAGGTCCTTACGGACTGCAAGGCATGACCCTTACGGTCCGTAAGGGGTCGCCAGCGACAGAATGCATGGCAGCCTACTGCCTTGCCACCTTGCCGCAAATGCCACTCTCTTGCTGCTTGTTACACGTCCCAAAACACTTGTGCACATCCTATGGCAGTCCATAACACCTGGCAAGATCCTACAACTCATCCCACATCTATAAATACCCGTCCTTGTGCAAACCTTGAACTTGCTCATTCTCATTATTCTCCTCTCATCTCATTTGGAGGTTCCTAATCTTTGGGGACTTCCTAATTAGTCATATTCCGTGCTAAGGACCTTGTGTAAGTGTTCTTAGCCCTCCTTTTCAGTTTTACTAAGTTTTAAGCCAATGTCAAAGCGTTGACGTATAAACGCTTTGACTTTGTGCTAAGACCATTATGGTCCAGCCAATGTTCGTAACGAACATGGCCACGTGATCGTAATAAGGTAGGTGTTAATCCTTCAAGAGGGCACCTCCTGATTACCACGTTTGCTTGGTCAATTGACGAGTCAAAGCTATGCTAATAAAAAGTCAAACGGGTCAGATTTGAAATAAAATCATAACTAGCAATGTAGGTGTTATAAAACCTGTTTTGACATTCTAATAAATTAGTAATAATCATAAGAACATGTGGGAACATGTTCGGCTCGTCAATTCCAGGCCTAAGGTCGGTTTGCAACCGAAAGTCGTGAAAGTTGACTTTTGCTTTGACTTTCAGTTCTGACCTGATTAAGCAACATTACCTACTGTCCCTAAGTTTCATTATGACCATGATATACTGTACTATAACCCTCTGGAGTTATAGGACATAGCCTTGTAGTAATCCGAGTTTTATACAAGTATCCGTTAAATATGCCAAAAATGCCCTTCTAAAGTATAAAATGGTTTAAACATAATTTTGACATCAAAACTCATAACCTACTGATGTAATATCATTTTTAGGACTATTTGGGACATTCAATCAGATTGCAAACTGAGTTTAAGCCATGGTTTGCAAATTATGTCCTTAAATGACGATATCGCCCTTTCGGCACTTTAAAATGAGTTTTAAACATTCAATTAGACCAAAACCTTATACTTACTGATATAATATATGTATTAACATATTTTGGTTGTTCAAACCTGATCACAACAACAGTTTCGCTTAAACACTATTTAAATCGTCATTTAGCGACATAATCGCCATTTCGGCGCACATATGGTTTAAAACCATATTAGAGCATCAAGGCTTGATACCTACTGATTTCAAAACATATTTTCAACTTATTAAACAGTAGGTACATGTCCCGAACTCAGATTCCCAAATAAATTGTTAATTATATGTGAAATGACCAAAATGTCCTTTTTCGGGACATAGTTTGGTCTTAAACTATAAACCACACATATAATTGATATCCTACTGATATAACATCATAAAATAGGTATTTTTACAGAATGTTTATGTTATTAACATCAGTTTATGTATGAGCTCGTTTTATTATATTTTAAATGACGAAATTGCCCTTTTAAGGCATAGTTCGCCTTTAAAACCATAACGGGTCGTCATATCAACAACCTACTGTTGTAATAACATATTTTAAATGTAATGGCATATGGAACTTGTATAGGACTCACCCGGTTACCCGGTTTCGCTTATATGCGTACCGTTCGGCCCACGTAACTAGTTTACGTAATTTAAGCGAAACGGGTTTAACCATGTCAAAATATCCTCATATTCCAGAATGTAAGATGGTAACCCATATTATACAAGTCCTAGTACTTGTCGGGTCCAAAATACATTCTTTTCCGGTCACCGCTTAATCTAGCGTTTTGTACCATTATCTTTATTATAAGTTACCCGGTCTAAGTCAATGACTAAATAAAGACCCACTAGCTATCTAATCGGTTAATAATACCTCTATTCCAGACTAGAGACTTTCGGTAAATTGTCGCCAAGCTAGTTTATTTTTATTACGGCTGTGCTTTGCTTATTTTCTTAATACTAGAGACATTTGCAAGCCACATAAATACTTTAACTTATTTTCCCTTAGACGGAATTGGGATACGGTATACTAATACCGCATGGTTGGATATGGGATCCAAGACCAATGAGTCGGGAATTCAAATAATCCATTTTAATTCATATTCCTTAATATTAAACATTTGGGGGTTATAACGACCGTGCCCTAGATATCCACGGCTCATTTAATTGCAAATGGCCACGACCTAAGCACGGGGTGTAGGCATACACCCGTCAGATGCTAAATTAAAACATTACCCAATAGGGGTGCACCTATTAAAGGTGTTAAAGTGGTGTGTCAATTAATCATGATCCCGGCATAGTTTTCGGGCTCTAAATATATTATTAGCATGTAAAACTGATAACATGAAATTATTTATCCCAAGTTATTTATAAAACAAAGTACCATTGTGTACTTTAAATATTTCTGAAACATTTTCAAAATGAGTCGGTTAAATGTATTTACCTGTGAAAACTGACGTATTTTCAAAAGACTAAGCGCAGGTGACAAGTATACGTAATTAGGCTGGAAGTGCTCGGTGAAGCTTAAGAGGAATTGCAACCCTTTGCTTAGAAGCCTTTAGTCTGTTAAATTTCCTTTTGTAATTACATTTCGATCCGCCTGTGGATCTAGTTACAAGCGTGGTATTTATTATTTTTGAACTTTGAACATTCAAACATTTGTAATAGTAATTATCCAGACTTCCCCTGTGTATTATTGTATTGTTTGGTAATGATGATATCAACTTACATCACGATATTTCCCAACCGGGCCCACCGGGTTACACGTGGAAATTAGGGGTGTGACGGGTTGGTATCAGAGCCATCTCTCGTGTGAATTAAACACTAGCCTTTTATGTTTAATCTCGGGAATACGTGTGAATTAAACACTAGCCTTTTATGTTTAATCTCGGGAATACATAATAACACACATCTCTTAGACTTTCGAGTCTAGTCTTTGACCTAGGCTTGATCATTTCCATCTTATTGTTCTAGCTTTGTACTATATTTAACTTGTTTTTGAAGCAGAATAATGCCGCCTAAATTCAGACGAGGAAGAAAAGGCAAAGGACCCATGAGGGGAGGACCCTCAATGACTGGACCATCTTTCACAGGACCATCCTTTAGACCACCGTACAGACCCTCTCTAGCTAGAGCAGCCAATTTACCCGAGCATAATCCCTATGAAGGATCCGGATATTCTCCGTCCCCTTTTGAACCTGCGACATTCGATCTCACAGGAATACTCCCCTCCTCAATCGCATTCCCATCATTCTTACCATTCTCACCATTATCACCACTCCCACCAATCGCACCATTCACACTCCCATTCCCACCAAGAATACATCAACTTTAATTTCGATAACCCTCAATCAACCTTCACTCGAAACCCCTCCTGTAGACTCACCGACACATATGGAGGAAGATTCTGATCCGGAAGAGTTCCCGCAAACCGGATCGTATGGTCATCCTATTGAGCTGTCTAGCGGCTCAAACTCCGTGGCAGGATCTCCATTTAGAGGTCCTGATGAATTTGACCAAAGATGGGCACAATATGTGTTCGTTAACACGCCCTCATACCACAGCACTCCCCAACACCAAAACCCATCACCCCATCCTCACCAAGAGGATGTTGAAATGCAACAGGTGGATCAACCCCAGCCACCACCCGAATCATCATCACAATCACGCCGGAGGCGTGGAAGTATGTCAGTACGTGCTGGTCAAAGGTCGGGTTCGCTACCACCTTTACCACCCTCATACCCAGTTATCCCCGAGGACCTGCAAATGGGTGGGCCCTCAAACACATCGCTAGTGGCGGAACCCCCGCCGCAACCAGCTGTTGAGCCTCTGCCTCAACCACCTCTACCACCGCCGGATTTTGCCAACCCAATACCTGCATATACAGGACCATCAGGGTTTCACACTGTTGACCCTCCTGGCTTGTATAATTACATCCATCATGGAATGGAGCAGGACCCTTATTATGATGCAGTCATTCATAATAACCTTTATCATTCCTCTTACCCTTCCTACCCACCTCCTTATATCTCTACCGGGTATCCACCTTATTGATATCCGTATCCAGTTGCGCCTCAGCCGTAACCGCCTCCACCTCAGCCGCAACCCCAACCACAAGTACCACTCGAGGCCATTAATGAGGCCTTGGATCAAGTAAGGGAAATGCGACAACAGGTCAAGAAATCAGAGAAGAAAACAACGAAATTTATCAAGAAGCTGTACAAGGCCGTAAAGGAAGGAAGGATGACTAGTTTTGTATTTTCATATATGTAATTTAAATTCCAAAAGTCCCTGCGTGGACAATGTTATTTCCTTTTCAGTCCCTGCGAGGACATTATTATTTCTGTTAGGTTCCTACGTGAACCATTTTGTTATTTCCAAGTCCTATATATTAGGCAATTATGTAATGTCCTTTTTAGTAAGATTTCCTTATTTATGTATTTTATTTAATCAATCATCATGATTTTTAATCAAATTTTATTGATCCGCTATATTATCCCAAGATCTATTAGCCAATGACTATGATCAACTAGGAATTGGCAAATGAAAATTTCGGAAGTAACCTTCTGTCTAGCAAAGGTGAACAATGTTCAACTTCCAAATTTATCATTTCTCTATATTAACTCTCAATGAGGAGTTACCCTTAATTTCCCGTGACAATCATTGCCACAATAGTCAAATGGGTAAATGACAATGTTCACACCTGTCGCCTAAGTGATCCAGTGAGATCCTGGTTAAATTATTCAAACACTCAATAGTAGTGTAAAGCCAATGTGCAAAATACAGTAGTGACACTTGATGCACTAACTGATAAATTCTGGACTATGTCCAATATATAAATGCCTATGATGGTCCTTCGAGACCTAGGTTATACATGAATACACCACATTTAAGTATTTAAATTCTATATGGTCATAGAACCATGTCATGAATAAGGGTACACCATAGCAACTAACCGAATCCATCTTGATCTATCGAAGTAAGCTACAGAAATGGCTGATTCAAATGAAGTGAACAGCAAGCGCAATGACGATGATGCCAATGAGAACATTCTTATTAGTAAGAATGATTTAAGAGAACTTATTGTCGCAGAAGTCGGCAAGGCTTTAAAGATAAATCTGAACGAAAACCGGAGTCGAGTGCTTCTCGCTCCAAGCCTGTTTCCAAACCCAAATCTCAGCCAGGCCCCTCGAAGTCGAAGAAAAGTGAGGTACACTCCTCGAATGTGAGGAGTATAGCAAAGAGTGACAAGCAACTTAAGAAACCGAACGTTGATGGCGATGGATGCTCCTACAAATACTTTGTATCTTGTAGACCCCGAGACTTTAATGGGGAGAAAGGGGCAGTAGAATGTTTGAGATGGTTGGACGAGATGGAAATGGTGGTGGATATCAGCGGATGCGCTGATAAGAATGTTGTTAAGTATGTATCCCAATCATTCAAGGGCGATGCCCTTATCTGGTAGAAAGCCTTAGTTCAATCTACAGGCAAGGTTCGTCTCTACAATTTGAGTTGGTCCAAGTTTGTGGACTTGGTAAACGATACCTACTGCCCACCTCATGAGGTGGAGAAAATCGAGTCAGATTTCCTAAATTTGACCATGAAGAACATGGATTGTCGAAAATTTGTCACCGACTACAACTCTCTCTCCAGGCTAGTGCCTTATCTAGTTACCCCGGAGCCCAAACGTATCGCACGTTTTATAAATGGGCTAGCTCCTGAAATCAGGAGTATGGTTAAAGCGGTGCAGCCTGGCACCTATAAATCTGTGGTAGAGCTATCTCTCTCCCTCACACAGGACTATGTGAGGCAAATGCCAATTAAGGCTGACAATGATGGAAAGAGGAAACGGGAGGACGGAAACTCCCAGAAATTTAACAAGAAAAGTAAGCATGGGATTAGTAAGGATAATCAGAAATCTAGTGACAAACCCACGTGCAAAACGTGTGGGAAGCAACACTATGGACAGTGTCGCTTAGAACAAAAACCGAAGCAATGCAACATCTGCAAGAAAACTGGGCATCGGTCTCATGAGTGTCGTAATATTAAGGATGCTACTTGCTTTGGATGTGGTGAGAAAGGCCACATCAAAACAAGTTGCCCAAAGGCAAATATCGAGGGTAAACCCAAAATCTCATAAACAAAGAAGGCCACTGCTAGAGCCTTCCAAATGAATGCTAAGGAAGCAGTGAAGGATAACAATGTCATAACGGATACGTTCCTTATCAACGACGCTTTTGCTAGAGTTCTTTTCGATTCGGGTGCCGATAAATCGTTTGTAGATCATAAATTTAGTGAACTATTAAACTTGCCCGTAAGAACTCTAGACATAACCTATGAAGTAGAGCTCGCTGATGGAACTATAGAAACCGCTTCTTCCATTCTTGACGGATGCTTCATATCCATCAAGAATCATCTTATCCCTGTCTCTCTTTTACCTATGAAACTAGCGGGATTCGATGTAGTCTTAGGTATGGATTGGTTATCGCATAACCAAGCACGCAATGCCTGCGATAAGAAACTCATCGAGATCAAATCCCCGTCTGGTAAAATCCTCACCATTCATGGAGACAAACATTTTGGATTGCCTGATAAGGCAGTTTTGCTTAAGGAATCTAGATGTATGATGAAGGGATGTGTCATCTACATGGCACAAGTTACCGTTGAAGAACCCAAACCAAAGATTGAAGATATACCTATCATTTCCGAATACCCAGACGTGTTCCCAGAAGAATTACATGGCCTACCTCCTGATAGGCAGGTAGAATTTCGAATTGATATCATACCCGGAGCAGCTCCCATAGCTAAAGCTCCGTACCGTTTAGCGCCAACTGAGATGAAGGAATTGAGAACCCAATTGGACGAACTCTTAGAGAAAGGTTTTATTCAACCTAGCTCTTTGCCTTGGAGAGCTCCTATCCTTTTTGTCAAAAAGAAGGACGGATCGATGCGAATGTGCATTGATTACCGTGAGCTTAATAAGATAACGATCAAGAATCGTTATCCTCTGCCCAGGATCGATGACTTGTTTGACTAATTGCAAGGTGCAAGTTACTTTTCGAATATTGATTTAAGGTTAGGATATCACCAACTCAAAGTTAGAAATGAAGATGTTCCGAAAACTGCTTTCAGAACAAGATATGGACATTACGAGTTCCTAGTAATGCCTTTCGGACTCACTAATGCACCCGCAGCATTCATGGATCTCATGAATAGAGTCTGCAAACGATACTTAGATAAGTTTGTCATTGTCTTCATAGACGACATACTCATCTACTCTCGAAATCAATTTGATCACGAGAAACATTTGCGGTGCATTCTTGAAATTCTACGCCAGGAAAATCTGTACGCGAAGTTTTCTAAATGTGAATTCTGGCTACGTGAGGCTCAGTTCCTTGGTCACATAGTAACTGAACACGGTATCCAAGTAGATCCAGCAAAGATAGAAGCAATAATGGATTGGGAAGCACCAAAGACACCTTCCGAGATACGAAGTTTCTTAGGATTGGCTGGTTATTATCGAAGGTTTATCGAGAACTTCTCACGAGTAGCCGCTCCTTTGACAATCCTGACTCGTAAGGATGCTAAATTCAACTGGGGTCCAAAGCAACAAGAATCCTTTGAGACGTTAAAGCATAAGTTGAGCAATGCCCCGGTGTTAACCCTGCCAGAAGGTGTGGAGGAGTTCGTGGTTTATTGTGATACATCGCACACTGGCATGGGATGTGTGCTTATGCAGAAAGGCAAAGTGATTGCCTATGCATCACGACAACTAACTGTGCATTAGAGAAACTACACCACCCATGATTTGGAACTGGGTGCGGTAGTATTCGCACTTCAACTTTGGAGACACTATTTATATGGAACAAAGTGTATTATCTACACTGACCATAAAAGTCTTCAACACTTGTTCAATCAAAAGGATTTGAACACGAGGCAACGTCGTTGGATGGAAACACTCAACGACTATGATTGTGAGATTCGATATCATCCAGGAAAAGCGAATGTAGATGCGCTTAGTCGCAAGATAAGAATCAAACCGTTAAGGATCAATGCCAAAAGCATCGAATTGAAGAATAGTTTAAATGAAAAGCTGCTAAATGCACAAAAGCAAGCCATGACTGAGGACAACATTGCCAAGGAAGGATTAGGTGCAACTATTGATCTGTTAGCATCTGGAAAGGATGAAATGTTTAGGATGAATGATCGGATATGGGTTCCGATCTTTGGAGGACTTAGAGATGTAATCCTCCAAGAAGCACATAATTCTAAATATTCAGTTTACCCAGGAAACGACAAGATGTATCAAGATCTTAAACCCAATTATTGGTGGATGGGTATGAAGAAAGATATAGCTAATCATGTAGCAAAGTGCTTGATGTGTTCTCAAATTAAGGTAGAACACCAGAAGCCGTCAGGACTTCTACAACAGCTTGAAATCCCAGTGTGGAAATGGGAAATGATAACTATGGACTTTATCACTAAGTTACCTAAGACCAAGTGTGGCAATGACACAATTTGGGTTATCGTGGATAGATTAACCAAATCCGCTCACTTCTTGCCAATTAAAGAAACATATGATTCCGATAAGCTGGCTAAGCTTTATGTGGATGAGATTGTAACCTTGCACGGTGTGCCGACATCTATTGTATCGGATAGATATATAAGATACACATCTCACTTTTGGAAGAGCTTCCAACAATCTCTAGGCACGAGATTAAACTTTAGTACGGCTTACCATCCTCAGAAGGACGGACAAAGCGAGCGTACCATTCAAACCTTGGAGGACATGCTTCGAGCTTGTGTGATCGATTTAGGTGGAAGTTGGGACGATCACTTACCCCTAATCGAATTCTCTTACAATAATAGTTATCACACAAGTATTAAGGCCGCTCCTTTTGAATCTTTATATGGAAGAAAATGTAGGACGCCTGTGTGTTGGGCCGAAGTTGGAGAAGCCCAACTATCTGGACCTGAAATCGTCCTCGAAACGACGGAAAAGATTGTGCAAATCCGTGATCGACTTAAGGCAGCTTGAGATAGACAAAAGAGCTATGCCGACAAAAGGCGTAAACCTTTGCAGTTCCAAGTTGGGGACAAGATTATGTTAAAAGTGTCACCTTGGAAAGGTGTAATGCGATTTGGGAAAAAGGGCAAGTTAAGCCCGAGGTACATTGGACCATTCGAAATAATCGAATGTGTCGGACCCGTAGCTTATAGGCTTAAGCTACCAGAAAAGCTCAGTGGAATCCATGATGTGTTCCACGTCAGCAATTTGAAGAAATGTCTCGTGGACAAGTCGTTAGCAATGCCCCACGAAGAAATTCAGATTGATGAAAACTTACGTTTCATAGAGAAACCGATTGCGATCTAGGATCGGAAAGTTAAGAAGCTTCGTAGGAAGCACGTACCAATTGTAAAGGTCAAATGGGATGCCCGTCGGGGTCCCGAATATACTTGGGAAGTCGAGTCCAATATGCGAAAAAAGTACCCTTATCTATTCGAATAAATCTCGAGGTCGAGATTTTTATTAAGGGGGTGAAGATATGACACCTCGAAAATTTCGTCCAATAAAAATCCGACACATGTCCCGCAAATTCTTGGTTGCCACGCGTAGCCGAGAGGGACTAACGACGCCGTCATGTTATTTTAATAACCTCTGAACGAGCATTGAGAAAAGTCGGGGGACCAAAGCGGAAAAATGCCAAAGGTTACCTTCTGAGAGGTCCTTACGGACCGTAACCATTGTTGGTTACGGACCGTAAGGAAACCAAAGCTATGGTTTCAGTAAGGCGGTTACGGACCGCAAGCCTCAATGGTTACAGTCCGTAACCATTCAAAATCTGTGGGCGCCAGAGGTCCTTACGGACCGCAAGGCATGACCCTTACGGTCCGTAAGGGGTCGACAGCGACAGAATGCATGGCAGCCTGCTGCCTTGCCACCTTGCCACAAATGCCACTCTCTTGCTGCTTGTTACACGTCCCAAAACACTTGTGCACATCCTATGGCAGTCCATAACACCTGGCAAGATCCTACAACTCATCCCTCATCTATAAATACCCTTCCTTGTGCAAACCTTGAACTTGCTCATTCTCATTATTCTCCTCTCATCTCATCTAGAGGTTCCTAATCTTTGGGGACTTCCTAATTAGTCATATTCCATGCTAAGGACCTTGTGTAAGTGTTCTTAGCCCTCCTTTTCAGTTTTATTAAGTTTTAAGCCAATGTCAAAGCGTTGACGCAAAAACGCTTTGACTTTGTGCTAAGACCATTATGGTCCGCCAATGTTCGTAACGAACATGGCCACGTGATCGTAATAAGGTAGGTGTTAATCCCTCAAGAGGGCTCCTCCTGATTACCACGTTTGCTTGGTCAATTGACGGGTCAAAGCTATGCTAATAAAAAGTCAAATGGGTCAGATTTGAAATAAAATCATAACTAGCAATGTAGGTGTTATAAAACCTGTTTTGACATTCTAAGAACTTAGTAATAATCATAAGAACATGTGGGAACATGTTCGGCTCGTCAATTCCAGGCCTAAGGTCGGTTAGCAACCGAAAGTCGTGAAAGTTGACTTTTGCTTTAACTTTCAGTTCTGACCAGATTAAGCAACATTACCTACTGTCCCTAAGTTGCATTATGACCATGATATATTGTACTATAACCCTCTGGAGTTATAGGACATAGCCTTGTAGTAATCCGAGTTTTTATAGAAGTATCCGTTAAATATGCCAAAATGCCCTTCTGACGTATAAAATGGTTTAAACATAATTTTGACATCAAAACTCATAACCTACTGATGTAATATCATTTTTAGGACTATTTGGGACATTCAATCAGATTGCAAACTGAGTTTAAGCAATGATTTGCAAATTATGTCCTTAAATGACAATATCGCCCTTTCGGCACTTTAAAATGAGTTTTAAACATTCAATTGGACCAAAACCTTATACTTACTGATACAATATATGTATTAACATATTTTGGTTGTTCAAACCTGATCACAACAACAGTTTCGCTTAAACACTATTTAAATCGTCATTTAGCGACATAATCGCCATTTCGGTGCACAATATGGTTTAAAACCATATTAGAGCATCAAGGCTTGATACCTACTGATTTCAAAACATATTTTCAACTTATTAAACAGTAGGTACATGTCCCGAACTCAGATTCCCAAATAAATTGTTAATTATATGTGAAATAACCAAAATGCCTTTTTCCGGGACATAGTTTGGGCTTAAACTATAAACCACACATATAATTGATATCCTACTGATATAACATCATAAAATAGGTATTTTTACAGAATGTTTATGTTATTAACATCAGTTTACGTATGAGCTCGTTTTATTATATTTTAAATGACGAAATTGCCCTTTTAAGGCATAGTTTGCCTTTAAAACCATAACGGGTCGTCATATCAACAACCTACTGTTGTAATAACATATTTTAAATGTAATGGCATATGGAACTTGTATAGGACTTACCCGGTTTCGCTTATATGCGTACGGTTCGGCCCACGTAACTAGTTTACGTAATTTAAACCGAAACGGGTTTAACCATGTCAAAATATCCTCATATTCCAGAATATAAGATGGTAACCCATATTATACAAGTCCTAGTACTTGTCGGGTCCAAAATACATTTTTTTCCGGTCACCGCTTAATCTAGCGTTTTGTACCGTTATCTTTATTATAAGTTAGCCGGTCTAAGTCAATGACTAAATAAAGACCCGCTAACTATCTAATCGGTTAATAATATTTTCTTAATACTAGAGACATTTGCAAGCCAGGTAAATACTTTAACTTATTTTCCCTTATACGGGCTTGGGATACGGTATACTAATACCGCATGGTTGGATATGGGATCGAAGACCAATGAGTCTGGAATTCAAATAATCCATTTTAATTCGTATTCCTTAATATTAAACATTTGGGGGTTAAAACGACCGTGTCCTGGATATCCACGGCTCATTTAATTGCAAATGGCCACGACCTAAGCACGGGGTGTAGGCATACACCCGCCAGATGCTAAATTAAAACATTACCCAATATGGGTGCACCTATTAAAGGGTCAAAGTGGTGTGTCGATTAATCATGATCCGGCATAGTTTTCGGACTCTAAATGTATTATTAGCATGTAAAACTGATAACATGAAATTATTTATCCCAAGTTATTTATAAAACAAAGTACCATTGTGTACACTAAATGTTTCTGAAACGTTTTCAAAATGAGTCGGTTAAATGTATTTACCAGTGAAAACTGACGTATTTTCAAAAGACTAAGCGCAGGTGACAAGTATACGTAATTAGGATGGAAGTGCTCGGCGAAGCTTAAGAGGAATTGCAACCCTTTGCTTAGAAGCCTTTAGTCTGTTAAATTTTCTTTTGTAATTACATTTCGATCCGCCTGTGG